>JAOWBN010025987.1:0-10466 GCA_028565015.1 Pinguicula moranensis
CGTTTAAGTACTTGCGCAAAACACCACCTCTTTTAAAAATAAGAAGAAGTAGTAGAAGAAGCAGTAGAAGAAGTAGTCGAAGAAGTAGTAGAAGAAGTAGAAGAAGGCTTGCGCAAAACAGGGCCTGAATATTCTAAAATCTCGGATACTTTAAAAACAATGGCGGGGATTAGTCCTCATATGCAAATGACATGTCATAAAACTTATCTATGTGAGATGGGATTGGCTTCTTATAGGCCAACTAATCTTGTTGGGCCATCTAGTACCAAAAATTACCAAGGGCAACCAATCTTACTAAGGGAAGCAAGCCCAATACATTCTTGTAGCTCCTAGAATAGATATGAGTTATTGACTTCAGCGGAGCATCAGATTATCTCCCAGGTTGCATCTCACCCCCCCTTTGAGTGGTACTATAATCACAAGAAGTATGGAGCACCATCAAACACGAAACATTATTGAGCTACAGGACTCAGATAGGCCTTTAGAGCAAAGTATATCCACGCCCTATGAAATGATTTATGAATCCTCTATGGGGAGTTCAGGTGGAATATTACGTAGTTGGAAATCAAATTCTTTTAAACTAATCAGAAGCTGAGAAGTTCAAGGTGCATTTGGGATGGAGGGAGAATGGTTGACTGATTCTCACGTTGTAAGTAACATGTATATATATTCTCCTTGTCCTACTGATCGTAGGAAACATCCGTGGGAAGAGATTCCGCTAAAACTAAATATACATCTCCTTGAATATTATTGTTTGTTGGGAGATTTAAGTTCTGTGTTAAACAAGGAGGAGAAGATAGGCTCATCTACTGTGCTTACATGTGAAGTGCTTGCTTTCTAATAATTCGTAGCTGAGCAGTTGGATTTGCCATTTTCTGGGTGCAAATACACGTGGTCTATCCCTTACGGAACAATAGGGTGTAGGCTGGATAGGATTTTGATAAACGATGCCTGGTCACATAAATGGCCTCAAATGCAACAACAAGCATTGCCTAAAACAATGTCAAATCACTGTCCACTATTATTTGTTGACATGCAAAAGAATTGAGGACCTATTCCATTCAAAATGTTTGACATATGGTCCGGGGAACCAAGTTTTAAGGACCTAATTGAACATGTATGGAGAACTACAATTGTACAAGGAAATCTAGGGTATATCCTTAAAGAGAAGCTGAAAGTATTGAACCAGGCAATGAAGAAATTAAATACAAAAGTTTTTGGCAATATTAATACTGAAGTAAAGCCCTGAAAAAAAGATATTGACACTCTGGATATCACACTCAATACAAAGGTCTCTAACTAATGTTGAAGCTATTGTATGAAAAAAAAAGTGAAAATGCTTGCTGAACATACTTAAAAAAACAAGTTGCCATGATATACCAGAAGGCTATAAGTAAATGGTTACAACTCGGGGATGCAAGTTCTAAATATTTTCACACTTATGTTAATAGAAATCGAAGAAAATCATAAATCCAAGGAGCTTTTTTATGGAGAATGGTCTTGTGAGGTGCAAGTTGTAAAACAATGTTTTAAGCAATATTTTAACAACTTACTCAAGGACAACAAAGAGTATTAATGCATCCCATTGAATCTACTAGCATCTCAGAGACTAACTGCTATTGAAAATGCCACTTTGACTGTTAAATTCTTTGAGGAAGAGATTAAACAGGCTATAATGAACTGCAATGGATCCAAGAGCCAAGAACCATATGGATATAACTTAAAGTTCATCCACCAGTTCTGGTACGTATTGAAGGAAGACATTGATACAAACCTAGCCAACCGTGTGACTAAACCCAATATCTAGGTTGATAGGTCTAGACGGATCTATGAGTAAGTTGTCGAGAACATGACCCGTCACTTATAATGAGGTGGAATTCAAGCCTACAGTGCGTTTCTATGGACATAACACCACTAAACAAGAAACAAAGTTCAGATAAGTAAAATAAGTCTTAAAAGACTAAAGGAAACTCAAGGTCTCACTTGTTTGATATTCAAAAACTAAGTCTATCACATAGCTAATACCGCCTTATATAGGAGCAGGTTGATGTTGGAAGGTGGTCAAAGCTGTGTAGTTTTGATGGTGTGTGGAAACCCATTCCATGGACAAGGCCTTCCACCTTTCTCTTGAATGTTCCCTTTGACCGTGCCCTTCCACTTAGCTTGGCGCAGATTCTTGGGCGGTCATCAATGCCCCCTTGTTGACCTTGATCCATTGTCCATGAGTTGTCTTGCGTGGGCTGGATAATGGGGCGTGATTTGAATACCATTCCTATGATGTCCACCAGGCACGGATTAGATTGTCCTCCTTGAATTGTAAGTCTGTCATCTCCGTCCACTAGCTCTAGAATTAGTCCTAACACGCTTTCTTTGAACAGCTTTGCACGTGAGCGCATTATGAGGCCTTGCTGCCAATGTAGTGAATTTCGTACCTTGGCCCGCACGCCATACTTCCTTCAGGCATACTGCATGCACTGCCCTACAGCAGAGTTGTTGGATCCTTCGTTGACTATCTTGGTGCCATGCTTCCCTTGTGTGCATTCCGTGCGCCATGCAAACCTCCATCTTCTAGATCAAAGTGAGGGTCGGAGACATGGGCATCATTCCCTCCTTCTTGAGAAAGATTTGACCTCAAATCTGATCTTGCATCAAACGGAGATAGGTCAGCCACATTAGACGACGCACTCACGTTGTATTCACCGGGCAAGTCCAGCTTATACGCATTGTCATTAATGCACTCTAGAACTTGAAAAGGGCCATCTTCCCTCGGCAGGAGCTTCAATTTTCTCTTGTTTGGGAACCTCTCCTCGTGCATATGTAGCCAAACCCTGTCTCTGGGCTCAAATACTACCTTTCTTCTGCTCTTGTTGGCTTGATGCACTTATTGTGCAGTTCTTGGTTCAATATTCTTTCTGTTGCTTTCACGGATTGCTTGGACCATGTCCGCCTTCATTCTTCCATCTACATTAACTCATCACTCATGGGTAATGGTAATATGAACACTCCTATTATAAGGGAACTCGACATGCGGCAAGCAATCCTCCCAAGTTCTCAAGGTTTTACTAATAATGGCATGGAGTAAGGAAGAAAATGTTCTATTAACCCACCTTGGTTTGTCCATAAGTTTTTGGATGGCAAGTGGTGGAAAATAAAAGTTTTGTCCCAAAAGTTTGCCACAATTTCTTCCAAAAGTAGCTCAAAAACTTGGCATCCCTATCATATACAATGGTCGTAGGCATGTCGTGCAACCTAACAATGTCTTTGAAAAACAAGTTGGTTATATGTGATGCATTATCTATTTTATTACATGCAATGAAATGCGCCATTTTTGAAAATCTGTCCACTAACACAAAGATGGAATCCTTACCATCTTTAGACCGTGGTAAAACAAGTACAAAATCCATATAGATACCTGTCCAAGGCCCACTAGGAATGGTAAGTGGTATATAAAAGTCATGCGGTTTAAGTCTTAACTTGGCTTGCCTACATGTTATGCATTTCTCACATGCACATTCCACATCTCTCTTCATGCAAGGCCTATAAAAATGCTCATGTAACAAGCTCAATGTTTTGGCCACACTGATCCGCCCCATAAGTCCCCCTTATGTGCCTCCCTAATAACCAACTCTCATAATGAGCAATGAGGTATGCACAATTTGTTCTCTTTAAAAAGATAATCTTCACGCCTATAGAATTTGTTGAAAGCCATGTGTACACAAGCATAATAAATACCTTGGAAATCAGAATATTGGGGGTATAATTCTTTAATGAGTTCCAACCCTAGTATTTTGGCCTCAAGAACGGAAATGAGGGTGTTTCTTCGAGAAAGGGCATCGACCACCACATTCTCCTTACCTTTCTTATACTTGATGACATAGGGGAAGGTCTCAATGAATTCCATCCATTTAGCATGCCACCGATTGAGCTTATGCTGCCCATTTGGATCACAAACTCTCTCAACCACAAGTAGTGATGCCAGATCTCCAAGGACCGTACCAAGGCATAGAGCTCCTTATCATACATCGGATAATTGAGGGTGGCTCACCTAAGCTTCTCAGTGAAGTACACAATTGACCGCCTATCTTGCATCAAAACACTACGAATCCCTATGCTAGAGGTGTCGCACGAGATTTCAAATGTCTTGGAAAAACCAAGAAGGACAGTAAGGTGCATTACTTAACCTTTCCTTTAGGCGTGCCTTGCGGCCAATGTTGTGGATCATGTGCCCGCGCGCCATGCTTCTTTCATGCGTACTGCATGCACTACCTTGCATACGAGGTGTTGGACCCTTCACCGAGTATCTTGGCGCCATGCCTCCCTCATGTGCATTGCGTGCGCCACGCGAACCTCCATTGTCCGGATCAAGGAAAGTGTCAAATATATGGGTCGCTTCAGACATTGTGAAGTTTATACAAGATTTTTATCACTCTTATAAGTTATCAGTGGGATTGAATGCTTCATTTATTGTATTGTAACAAGATATTGATAAACGTGCCCATGAAAATGGTTAGGCATGTCATGCAAGGAAAAAAATGTGCAAACGTTCCTCAACCGCAAGCATGAAGCGTGCGTGCAATGAGCCAAATTTATTTATTTTTGCAGAAAATGTGCGTGTGATATCCATATATTTTACAAAACCTGCGCGCCAGGCTTGAAAGTGTAGCCTTCAAATCGTGGCATGCCGTGATGGCTGGCCCATACTGTGAAATTAAATTTTTAAAATTATATTTTTTTATTATAAAATAAAAATAAAAAATTAACTAAAAACATGCAAACGTGCATTCCTCATTTGCACATAGTCTAGCCCGTACACAATTTTTACGCGTGTCGTGCCTGGCATGTAAGTTTTAAATATTAGCAATTTATGGCATACGGAAATTTACAAAACGTGCGCGTGCCGAGGTGTAAGCTCCAGGTCGCAAACCGTGTCGTGCGATACAGTATATGCCCATCTCTAGATGCAACCAAAACGATCCAATTGTCCTCATCCAGGTGATTTTAGACCAATTTTAATGATAAATGTGCTTATAAGATACTCTCAAAGCTGCTATCTATTCGACTGAGCAAAGTGATAGCTTCTGTTATATCTAAAAGCGAGAAGGGATTCCTAATGGGTAGAAACATGGGGAACAGTGTCCTATGTGTTAATGAAACAATTGATTTTGCAAAGAAAACAAGGCCTAGATGCTTCATTTTTAAAATGGATTTCTAGAAGCTTGACTCCATTTAATGGGATTATCTACTCAATATGATGAATCTGATGGGTTCCACCAAATGTTCACTAGATGCATAAAGGCCTGCATCTCTTATGCATCCATATTAGTTCTAATAAATGGTTCTCCTTCTGATCATTTCTTTCCTGAACGAGGTCTAAGACAGGGTGAACCCCTGTCTTCCTACTTGTTTCTTATTGTAGTTGAGGGACTGAATCTCTTAGTCAAGACTGCACAAGAGAGCGGATTGTATTCAGGTTTCTCTATTGGGCACTCGAGTTTAACTACTTTGCAATATGGAGATGACACAATCATGTTTAGTAATGGCAATGAGGATGATATCTCAGCAATCAAATACATCTTAAGATGGTTGGGAGTAATGTTTGGCCTAAGGGTTAATTATCACAAGAGCAAGTTATTTACGATCAATATCTCTCGGACTATGGCAAAAAGATTAGCAAACAGACTCTATTGCAACCTGGATACTCTGCCAACTAAATATTTAGGTCTCCTTCTGCGAGGCAACCATCAGAGAATAGATTTATGGGATCCCGTAATTCATTCTATAAAACTGAAATCACTGTAGTGGGAAACAAGCATTTATAATTTGGCTCCCACCTTATACTCATAAATGCAATACTAAGGCACTGACCTATCTACTATCTATCAATGTTTTGGGCACCAAAGTAGATCATAAAGAAAATTACTCAACTACTAAGGATTTTTTTATGGGGTGGAGACTTGACAGAGAGAAAGAAGATTTATTGGATCTCTTGGCAATAAATAACTCAACCGAGAGTAAATAGTGACCAAGGGATTATAGAGCTTGAGTCCTTCAATGTAGCATTATTCTCTAAGTGGGACAAGAAGTTATTAACTATAAATGACATATGCTGGACGTATGTTATACATTATAAATATGACATGATACAAAGCGCTATCTACTTTGAAGAGCAAGGCAGGCTAACAAATGCTCGCATCTCTAATTGGTGGAAAGAGATAATGAAGGTTGTGAGGTTGGAAGAATGGTTTTGGCAAAATACTATAAGAATAGTAGGGAATGAGAATGATACACTTTTCTGGGAAGATCGATGGCTAGGAACAAGTAGGTTATGTGAGAAAATTGATAGACTCTATCAAGTATCAACTGATAAATGCCATACTATATCCTCTAAGCTATTAACACAAATTGATTAGAAATGGCTACGGGTTTGGCGTAGAGAATTATTTATCTATGAAACAGTGGATCTAGAGCACCTAGAACAAGAATTGGATGAATTTATGCCAAATTTGCAGCAGGATAGATGGGTATGGAATAAAAATATGAAGGAATTTATAAGGTAAAGAGTGCTTACCAAGCCATCGGGAGAATTAAAGGGTTACTGGATCCACTTGATCCATTACTCAGTTCTTTGTAAGATACACATGCTCCATTGAAGATCACAACTTTCATTTGGATACTTCTCCAAAATAGAATCCCAACGATGTGGAATCTGTACAGGTGAATATTTTCCCTTAAAATCAAGGATCTTAATTATGCAAGATGAGAGAGTCGATCATAAATTCACCATATGTGATTGGACTTAACGATTCTAACAATTGATGTATGCATGGTTGGGGCAACCTTTATTACTTCATCATTATTCGAAGATTAATTACGAAGCTCATATAGGGAAAATTCAAAGTTTCAAGGGTCAAAAGTTTTGGCAAATGTTGTGGTAGATAGCAAGTATTGATGGGAAATCATAGGAAGAAAGTTTTGAAGAATGCTTTGTTCTCAAATGGGATGTCATGAAGGCGATGATAAGAATGTTGGATATGTGTTTAATGAGTGGATGAGAATACCTCTAACCATTATGTTTGACTAAATATTTAACACATGTGGACATGAGGCCAGGCGGCCCAAATCCATGTATTCTTTGATTTTTTCAAATAAAATTTAAAATTTCCTATAAAAAAAAAATTCAAATTGTAGCTAAATAAGTATTTTCTTTCATATGTAAAAGTGTGTTGACTAAACAAAATGTGCAACATTTACATAGCATTTGTGCTTGCATTTCAACTAGTAGATGCTTACAGATGTCCCTTTTTCCTGATTTATAGCACACGTGCTTTCGATTCCCTCCATCACTCTCCAATTGTTGGACAAATTGCAATGCCATCAAAACAACTTAGCTAGGTTACTAAATATTAGGGTAATTTCTAGTGAGAAAATAATTGGAATTTGGAATAGATCCAGGACTCAGTTGGCTGTGACGTTTGCAATGAAATTTTGGAACAAAGAATCCCAGCAAAACATGAGAAATAATGGAAAACCTCACCATATGGATGCCGGATCCCAAAGGTAAATTTAGTATGAAGTCAAGCGAGGAGGTGATCCAGACAATGGACCCATTCAAACGGGTATAGAACAAATATGGAATCGGGCTTTGCCCCCAAGCATCACTTTATGCGCTTGGAGAGCATGGAAGGATTGCCTTCCACTAGACGACAATGTGCAATGAAGGGTATTTAGCTGGCTTCTGCCTGTGATTGATGCGATCAGAGAGAACATGAATCTGATGATCACATCCTCGCAGATAACGCTCTATCAAAAGAGGTATGGAATAAAGTAGGACAGTTGTCTGGGATCCCAAGGCTAAATCTACAAACCTGTGAAGGATGAAATCACATTTGGTATTCTTATGCCAAAAAGACATCCCTGACAAGTTAATTAGTGGGAATTACTCTAGCCATCATCACACAATGTTTGTGGCTACGCATGTGCGAAGCTCAATATGATGGAGTTTTCTTATCCATCGACTAGATTTGGATACATGTACGCTATTCTATTATTGAAATATCTAATTGTGCAGAATTACGTTTTAAAATGCAGGTGACGGACAAGTACATTCTAGATCAGTTGCATATACCTACCTACGACCCACTTGCAGAAAGGATCTAGATTATCACATGGTCACCGCCCCACCTGGTTGGAAGTGTTAGTTAGTGATCTAGAGCACCCAATCAGCTGATGGTGCACTTGTTAGTTTCATGTAAATTGAATGATGTATATCATTTTTCTTCCTTGAGTTTTGTATATATTCTGGATCATTTGGGTCAATGACTCAAATTGTGAAACTCCATGAATTAATCAAAACTCTAAATTAGTCCCTAGTCTTAAGTCATTAGCAAAGAAACAACTAGATGACTATCTTTTGAAGAACCCTAATTTTGGGTTTGGGGATTTGGGTAAGTTACCTCATGCTTGTATCTATGATTCGATTCCCAATCTTCAAAAATATTTTGAAGATTAGAAAGCTTACAATATGATACGCGAGCTCAAGAATATGTTTCAAGAGCAAGCACGCTGTGAGCGATATCGTATAGCTAAAGAACTTTTTGAATGTAAGATGATTGAGGGGGCCTCAGTTAGTGCCCGCATCCAGAAGCTCATGGGTCTAATAGAGCAATTTGGGAACTTGGGCTCTACCATCGATAAAGAACTCTGCACTGATCTCATTTTACATTCCCTACCACCGAGCTTTTCAATGTTCATTATGAATTATAATATGGCGGGAATTGTGAAGCCTTTGAATGAGTTGTATTTGATGCTCTCTACGGCTGAGACATCCATCAAGTGGGTACCTGATGTATTATCGTTGTCAGGCATAGTAGGGTGGTTAAAAAAAAAGAAAAATAAAAAGGAAAGGTTCAAGGGAAAGAAAAAGGTAAAAGGCAAGGGTAAAGCTCCGGTTAGGAACAAGAGCATGCCCAAACCTAAAAAGATTTCACTATCTACTCCGGACACCATTTGTTTCTTTTGCAATGGCAAAGGTCACTTTAAACGATCATATTCAAAATTCCTGGAAAAGTAGAGTACGTTGGTAATGTCATCTTCTTCAGGTATTCACATTGTTGAAATCAACTTTATTCTTTATTCTTCTACCTCTTGGGTCGTGGACTCAGGAGTCGGTGCTCATATTTGTTCAAATGTGCAGACACTAAAAAGGAGTAGAAAGTTAGCGAAGGGTCAAATGCAATTTAAGTTAATGGCGTGTTTGTTTCAGCAATTGCAGTTAGGGTCTTGGAATTGATTTTACCCATTGGTCATGTAATGGAACTTTTGAATGTATATTAGGTTTTGTGTGCTAGCCGAAACATTATGTTTATGTCTCGACTTACTTCTATGGAATATAAGTTTGTCATGGAGGATAGATATTGTACCATTTTTGGATTGGTTTGTGTTATGCTAGTGTTCCATTATTTAATAGTCTTTATGTGACGGAATAAGGAACACCCGTACATAATGTGAATACCCAATGACTCAAATCAAACGATGATAACTCAAACTTCTTATGGCAATATCGCTTAGGTCATATAAACGAGAATTGTATAAAGAAACTCCAAACGAATGAGCTTCTGAATCATTTTGAGTAGGAATCAATTGATAGGTGTGAATCTTGTTTACTTGGGAAGATGACCAAGGCACCTTTTAATAAGGTTGTTGAGAGAGCCACTATGCTATTGGCATTAGTGCATACAGACGTGTGTGGTCCTCTAAGCAGAAGTGCGAGAGGTGGATATTCGCACTTCATTACATTTACTGATGACTGCAGTAGATATGACTATGTGTATCTGATGACTCACAAGGCTGAATCCTTGGAGAAATTCAAGAAGTTCCATAATGAAGTTGAAAATTAACTTGGAAAGAAGATTAAGGCACTACGATTGGATTGTGGTGGCAAGTACCTAAGTTTTGAGTTTCGAGATCATTTGAAAACTATGGAATAGTTCCACATTTGACTGCACCTGGAACACCACAGTGGAATGGTGTGTCCGAACGCAAAAAACATACGTTAATGATATGGTACGGTCGATGATGAGTCATGTCAATTTTCCTTTATCCTTTTTGGGATACGCCTTTGAAACGACTATTTTCACCTTAAATAGAGTTTCCACCAAGTCAGCATACAAGACTCTTTTTTTTTTTAGATAAGCCAAATATTTTATATATGTTAAAAAGTATTTACAATAGAGACAAGAAAAACTAAAAAAAAACTAAAAGAAACAATAGACATATATGATCCATCTTGTCGCCTCTCAGTGGTATGGAGTATTTGAAGGTGAAGTTGTCATGTAGTCCATTGGTCAAGCAAGAAACTATAAATCTCGCCCTTCCTTCTTACCCTCTCTTATAGCTTAGGGTGATCAGAAACATTGTTCCCTAGTGTCATGGATGCACAAGCATCTCGGCATAGAGATCAATGTTAC
>JAOWBN010025998.1:0-10466 GCA_028565015.1 Pinguicula moranensis
AAATTCAAGTTATTGGGCCCAAATTAAATTCGAGCCCAAGTCAATTAATTGTTTTGAGCCCAATTGAGAAATCAATTATCATTTAATTAATTTTGGGAATGTAAGCCCAATTAGATGAGATTTGTCTCATTTTGTTTTCGGTCGTACAAAGACTTCATGAAGAAGTTTTCCGCCTATCTCATTTTAGTGCAAAAACGTGAGAAACGATCAAAAAAAAAGAATTCTCACCGTGAATTCATTTCTGGATACGAGGTCGCCGGAAACTTCACTTCGTTGTGGTCGAGCAACCCCTTCACTAGCCAAGGAACACTCCGGGTAGCAAACTCCTCCATTGGGGTTTCCGTGGTCGCGTAATTCCGCTTGAATACGTACGGATTTCCGGTGGGTTCTTCAATTTCTGGCCAAATTTAAGTAAGTTTGGCTATCCCTCAACTCTAGAACATGGATTAAACAAGTTATTGAGTTCGATTTCACGATTTGGTTCACGTTCGAAATTTTAGAAATTGACTCTAGATCCTACAGATTAAACCATATTTTTCACATCTCCGGCCTTCCATCCCATTCTACTTGGCATTTCCTCTGTTTCACTACGACATCGGTAAAATTTCTTCAAGATTTTACTGCAAATCTTTGTATGGTATGATTTATATTTCATTTTAGGTTTTAGATTTGAATTTACTTTGTCTTGCTTTAGATCTATAGGATTTTACAAAACTTATAGGTCGATTAATATGTGTGCATGTATGTGGTTTGCATTATTTTTAACTTCAAATTATTTATATTGTTTCAGATTGAGGGTTCAGGTTTTCGGTTTCCAATTTCTAGATTGTTTTGCTTATTTTCAACGAAATTATCTATATTATTTCAGATCTATGCTTTGCCATAACTTCAGATACATAGCAAGCCATTCTCATTATACGAAGCAGTTACATTTATCCTACCTTGTATTTTAACTTTTGCAGTTTACCCACTATTTTAGAAACTTTGACTGACCGCTCACTCCATAAGGCAACTCTCTGATTCAAAAGAAAGAGTAGTCTGGCTATCAGTCCTACTATTGTTGATAAATAGCACTGAGAACCATTCAATAATTTTTCATTGTCGGTAACATTGAATTTTTGCTTAAAACCTTTTTCCCCTCCCCCAACTTGAAGAATTATTGCTCCCAAGCTCAGCTGGCTTTCACTATTTCGCTTAACTTGGGTCCCAATTTTACTGCAGATTTTATAATTCATTATATCAGAAAATTGATATTGTGAAGATACATTATTTTTCTTTTGTTTATCAACTTTTTCATGAATTTACTATACTCTTTGATTCCTTGTGCAAAACCATCCATTTTTTCTCCCAATTCGATGAATTTATTGCGCTCTTTGCTTAAGTAGACGAAAAGAATGTTGTTGAATGTTTCCTAAAATATGTATGATTAAATATTATGTTCAGGAAACATTTCGTTGCATCAAGCCATAGGGAACACGAAAATACAATGAGTAATCTATGTGATTTCATTGTTTAAAAACTTTTACTTGCTCCTTTTAGGTTTATGTGTCTATTGTATGTCTTGTTGTGTTATACATGGATGAATGTGGTTGACAATAAACTCTTACCTTGTGTGATTTGAAATCCTAATCCCTTAAATCAGTCATCACAGTAAGTTACGAACCCTATACCAATCATGGTCTGTCTCACAGTGTTTTTGTCTATTATGTTTTTTTTGTTTGATAAGCCAAAAATTCAGTGAGTAAAAGAGTATTTACAATTTCTTACCAAGGGGTATGAGCAGAGAATAGAAGAAAAAGTAAAAAAGTGAAAAAAATATAGTTTGCCGAGTAGGGTCTAAAATTCCTCATACACATCAAGTGCTAAATACATAGATCAAGATTCCTTCTTGTGTATAATGGTGCAAAATTGAGCCCTTAACTCTCAGCTATGCAGGTTATAATCAAAAATTACTACAGGTGTATTTATCTTACTAAAGACCCAGCTCGTCCTATATACCTTATAGCATAGGTCGATGAGATTGCTTTAACTATCCTTTAAGCAAAAACTTAGACGATGGTCAACCATTGATCTCAACCATCAATTATGCAGGTCGCCATATGACTCCAAGTGTCTTTACTATAGTAGATAGCAAGGCTCATCCTGTTAACCTTACAGCATCGTAGCCATGTGATTTTTGCCACCTCTCTTGTTTAGTGTTGCTACATATTGTCTCCTTTCAATATTTGTAAGCCCTTGTTGCCAAGTCTCCTCCTAACTTGTACCACCATCAAATAATTTCAAACTTGAACCAAGTCCCAAATGTGTTGTCCTTAATGTGTAGACCCTATCTTGTGAAATATCAGCATGAGAACAATAAAAGTTACTTGCAAACAGTTTTAAGGGAAAACTAAACCTTAGAACCTCCTTTGATAGGCTGCTGTGAGCTACTGGATTGTGCTCCATTTAAACCAGATGGGATCACGTGCTCCAGATCATTGACACTGACTGGATCATGAAACATGTCTCAGCGTGAACCTTCTGCACTTCATGGAGCATCAGAGTCAGCACCCAGCGCCTGAGAATAAATAAGTGTAATTGCAGTAAGCTGACTATTTAAAAAGCCATACAAATCAGGGGGTGCATCAAGTCTATTATGCGTGTTGTCATATTATTTATGAGGAAAGAGGAGTATGAGAAGGCCGAACAAAAACGTAAGTACAATGCCCCACCTAAATACCTAATTCTAGATAAGATTTTTGAACAAATAGCATTTTTAGAGCGACTAAACCAAGGGAATAACAGAGAATGTTTTCACAATTTCAGGATGCATAAGAGAGCCTTTACCGAGTTGTGTAAGGTCTTGAGAGGTAATAGTGGCATGAAAGATTATCAGTATATTCCAATTGTGGAGAAGATTACGATATTCCTATGCACATAAGCCCATCCCCTGAAAAATAGGATACTACAAACAAATTTTCAAATGAGAAACACTAAGTGCGGCCTTTAATGAGGTACTAAGGAATACGATTAAACTAAAGGATAGATTCCCCCACAACCCCAAAAATGTAGACAATGAGTGCAATGACTGAAGATGGAGTAGTTTCCAAATACAATTTTGTTCAATTGCTCAATGTTACAAAACTTTCCATTTATTGCTTGCTAACATTTTTAATAACTGGTGAAAGGGCTACTTAGTGCTCTAGATGGGATATACATACCCTGTACATGCACCTACTAAAGACTAGTCATGCTACAAAACTAGGAAAAGGCAGCTGACCACCAATGTGTTTGGAGTTTGAGACACACGAGGCAAATTTGTGTACATGCTTGCTGGTTGGGAAGGTTCAGCGGCGGATGCACGGGTGTTGAGAGATGCTATGTATCGATGGATGTGACTTAGGGTGCAATATATCCATACTCCTTTCTTTAACCTAATTTAGTTAAACTTGAAGTTGATTAGCATGGCACTAACCTTGTTTGCTCATTTGTGTCAGGCTATTAATATATGTATTACAGAGAATACACGAACTGCAAAGGTTTTCTCACACATAATAGGTCCACAAGGTACCACCTTAAGGAGTGGAGGCCTAAACCTTGGAAACCACATAACCCACAAGAGATCTTCAATATGAGACATGCTACAACAAGAAATGTCATTGAGAGAGCATTTGGAATTTTGAAGAAGTGATGGGTGGTGATGAGGAGCCCTACCTATTACCCCATTAAGAACCAGACAAATACTATGCTAGCATGTGCTTTGCTTCATAACTCCATTATGAACGAGACACCAAATTACCCATTTTTTATTAGTGGGGATATGATTGAGGATGTGCACAATGTACCATGGATGACTATGGACAGTATATTAGTCGATTCAATGCTCACCAGCATGGAATTAAAAGCGAGATGACTTGGCAGATGAATTTTGTGCAGCCTATACCGGGCTTGGGCAAACTCCAACTATAGATCCAGTGCAAGTGCTAGCACCAATTCCCTTGGAGGGTTGATATGTTACTATTGTTGTTGCGTTATGCACTTGTAGTTCTTAGTTATTTGGGGATGAACAATATTTGTTTCTTGATACTATGTTGTATCACCTAATTGTGTTGTGAACCCGTATTTGTATCATCTATTTGTTTTTTCTTGGTTCTATGATGCTCTATCTCTATTTTTTTTGTTTCCCCATGTGTCTTAGGATGAAAAATATGAATGATGACACCGTAAATGGTTTGCCTTCAACGAAGATCTATAGAAAGAAGTACTAGAAACCGCTTGACCCAAGCCAAAGTCGCAGGGGAAGAAACAAATTAAGAATCCGACAACTCCATTAAGGAAGTTTCCATCGAAAAAAGTAAGTAAAGGAAACAAGAATTCTCCAAAGAAGAAAGTATACTTCACTTTGGACATGGAAAGGGCCATGATACAGGCAATGAAGGAGCTCAAATTTGAGGGTTACAAAGCAGGGATGGGGTGGAAGAAGGGCTTCTTAAATAGTTTCTTGTGTGCTTTTATCAAAAGTATGCTGCGAGGAAAAACAGTTAGTCGAGGACAATAGGATTGAGAGGACGAACATTGTGAACAAGACTAATGTGTGGAGAAGGGAGTACGGTTTGCTTAATGAGTTTGCAAGTCATAGTGGCATTGCAATTGATCTGAAGATACCCCCTATGGTACACAACCCTGAGCTTTGGAAGGAGCTAGTTAAGGTTAGAGTGTTAATGTGTTTGTTTTTTCTGACCCTAATTAACTGTCACCTAATCCTGTCTTGTTCACAATGCAGGTGAAAAAATAGATTTTCTAGTATTAAGGGGGGGAATTTTCCCCACTATGATGAATAATGTGAAATCTTTTAGCAGGTACCGGGCTCAAGGTTCACAATATGCAAACTTTTCTTTGGTTGCAGACGATTTGGATCTGGTGGAAGCCTACATATCCAATGATGAGGTGGAAGGAGGAAACACTTTGAATGATAAGGAGGCAGATCCATCTGAAAAGGTTGCGACCCTACAACCTTCAATTGTTTAGCCTAGTGGCAACTGCACCAAGAAGAGAAACATAGCCATTGCCAGTCAAAGCAGTTTCTACAGTAAATTCTCTGAAACATTTGAAGAAGTTGATGCTATGTTGAACAGAGGAGCCAAATGGTTTGAGACTCAAGAATGTTCCTACAAGCCCGATGAGAAAAAATCAGTTGTGATTTTTTAGAATTTGGAGGAGTTTGCAAACCTCAACTTTGAGAAGAAGGTCGATGTACTAGATCACCTGATGTTGCACCTAGTCAGTATGCAATATGGAAGAGTCTAGGGTGTGATAGAAGGGAGAATTTGATGAGGCTATTCTTCAAAGGGAAGTGGGGTACGATGAAGGAGGTTGATGCAACCAATACACTAAACTAGTTGAAGTTCCCTATCTGGTTTCGTTTAAACAAGTGTTGACGGTTCAAAACTTATGTTGGTGTTTGTTTTTCTGAAGTGTGTTTTGGTTTGTTTTATGGTTACTATGGTATAGGGCATTTACAAGTGGTCCACTTTGTTTATGGTTGATTTGTTGATCTTTTTGGCTCTGCCTAGTATTGTCCTTACTACATTCTGAGTCACTCTTTTTTATGTAACTAGAATTAGTTTGCCCTAAGAAAATTTTCATTGACATTGTATTCTAAATCATTGTCATCTTTATGCCATCATTTTCAAGTTCCCAGAACATAGCATCAATAATAAAGACACAATGTACCGAGCAATATTTTCATCACAGTGAAGACACTAATACTGATACTAGGTGTGGGCATTCGAAAAAAGGAATTAGAAAATGGAAACAACTAGATGACTAAATTAGTCCCTAGCCTTAATATGCTTCAAATACCCAGGCCACACTTCCATCATTGCCCTACCGAATTGAAAACAAATTCAGTATTTTAAGTGGCTGCACATGATTCCAAAATATTTCGTGAAATGAGCCAACTTGCTCACCAGTCACCATAATACCGAACTAGTCTCTGCCCCAAAATCAAGCACTTTGACTGGAGTAAAGTCTGGCACCCTTATACTTACCTAGTAAATTCAGTTGAGACAAACAATTAGTTTCATCATCATCGCTGAATCAGAATAGTAGAACTCTAGTACATTCTAACAAACTAAGAATTTCTCTGAAGCATTTCCTAAAGCCGCACATATAACTGAAATCAGTACAAACAACATGCAATGAGTATTAATTTGGCTTATAAAAAAAAACATATAAATGGGTATTTCCAACATGCTTGAGTAATACAGATGCAAGTTCTCTTGAACTGCTCAAGTACTTTCTACCACAAATACCAATAACAAAAATGTTCGGGCGGTCTCCAATACGATGCCATTCGCACCACCTAAAAGAAAGGAGAAAAAATCATCACCACACCAATTAAGGTTGTAAAAGTTCAGGCTTGCAAGGACATATAGAGAGAATAACATTCTCTAAGGGTTTAGGTACAAATGCTCTCTGTACCACCCACCATCATCGTCGTTCTTTGTGTACTGTAGCTCGTCTCTTCGCCGGACCTGTTGTCGGAGCAGTTTTTTATATATTGTGCGGGTGCGCTCGGCGGTAGGGCTTGCTCCGGCGGTGTAGATCTTGGTCGGAGGTCTTAGCGTTTTGGCCATGGAACAGACATTGTATGTTCCGGAGGAGGTGCCACCAGTAAATGCTACTGAGAATGAGCAGCAAAATGAATGGATCCCAGCAAAAACTCGCACGAAAGGTAGAAATCTTGCAGGCGACAACCCACATAAGAGACCTTTACCGGACTTCATCAAAAGGATCCGCTTGAACTCGATCTCCTTTTATTTCGCAAATTTCCCTCCTTCCTGGCAGAAGGAGGAAATGTGGGACACTTTCTCTGCATATGGTCATGTCACAGACGTCCATATTCCAAAGAAGGCGACGAATCCAGGAATTTTGTTTGGTTTTGTTCGTTTTGCGAAGAACTCCATCAGTGAAACTACCCTTCCTCAGCTAAATCGTATATGGATTGGGTCCTATCAGCTCAAGGTTAGTGTTGCCCGAGAAAACTATGAAGCTGCTGACATGAAGCGAAAGCACGGTTTTGATGGTTTTGACCAGCCAGAAGCTAATAGTGACAATAATCCTCTCATCTTTAATCCTGATCCTGAAGTTTTAGCTAAGCTAGCTAAATGCCTTATTGGTGTCCCGGCCCCTCTCTTGGATCTAAAAAGTCTTATAAGCATACTGCATGAATCTGGTTATGCAAATAGCTCGGCGGCAATATTGGAAGGAGGTGAGGTCCTACTTAAACTCGAAAATGCAGAAGACACGCTACGTCTACTTGCTGATGAACAAACTGCCGGAAAACTCTGTCTCCACTCCTTGAGACTGTGGAGACTTATAAATGGCCATCTGGCTCGCCTAGCATGGGTACAAATCAAAGGGACTCCTCTTCACTGTTGGAGTGAATCCTTCTTCAAAGTAATTGCAGAGCGCCTGGGCTCCTTGGTGATTATAGATGACAGAACACTGTCCAAGGCTGAGATGCAATACGCTATATTGCAAATCCTAACAAGTTCCATCTCATCTCTAAATCAAACCATCGAGGTGGTGGCGGGAGAGTTGAATTTTAGTATCTACGTGATGGAGGAATCTAAGCAGAAAAACTAGGCCACTAACAAGCTACCGAGTGGTCCGACGGATCATGTGACTTTACCTGAGGAAGATTGGCCGCGGCTGGATACAGGACGCAAAGATCGTCTAGGGGATAATCTCGTTCGAAAGAATATCTACGTGCGTAAAAAGCCTGGTAATTAGGGCTCTTCGTTGGCTCCGGCGACGTTCAGGGGACAAGTCTCCGGTGTTGATTACGAGAAGGGGAACTCTGCCCCCTCTGACACCCCCAACCCTATTGAGAAGGACCCTGTTATTGACCGTGCATTGATTCAAAAATCTATCACTAATTCGGATATGAGGTTGGACACGGACCTCGAGAAAGTCATTGACTTGCCGCATTTGGCGGAACAACAGCCGTATTCTCCCAGTGATAGAGATAGTACAGAGCAGATTGCTACAAGTCAACAAGCGGGAAATTTAAACTCTCATTTGGAAGCTATCTCCTCTGGACTGGGCCAAAATTTTAACTACCTGGGGCCCTTCACAGCTCTGCTGGCTAGTAGCAAGCTCGTGTGAATACGGATTCTGCCTACCCAAACACTGGATCCCAGGTGAACGAGCCTGGTTATATTACTCCGCCCACGCAGATACAGAAAATAGTTAATTCTGTTGCGGCAGATATTCTGGAAGCTTCCTCTCAGTCTTCTGATCCATTTGGTATTCTGCCGTTATTGGCCTTATCGCCCAAATCTTTCGCAAGGAAAGCCGGTGAAAACTATGTCTACAATGACCTAGAGCAAGAATCAGTGAAGAAACTGCAGGAGCATACCCGCCGTATTCAGAATTCCCCAGTTAGGGATCCCAGTAACACTCTGAGTACTCTCTCCCCTGATGACACAATCAACATGGCCATTGCGCTTGGTGTGTCCCCCAACACTCCAAGATCCGAGCTGGCACAGTGTCTAGAGCCTGAATGAACGAGATACTATGGAGTTCAACTGGATGAAGAAGTTAGCCTCGAGCAAAAGCCTTTCAAGGGATTGAAATGCATTTGCTATCATACAATATAAGAGGGCTCGGGTCACCTCATAAGCGAAGCAAAGTTCGTCAGCTTGTTCGTAATAATCAGATTGATCTAATGTGTATCCAGGAAACTAAGTTGGAAGATCTTAGTAGCCAAGACTGTAGAACTTTGTGGCCTAATGCAGAGTTTGACTGGTGTGCTGTAGACTCAGTTGGTAGTGCTGGCGGTTTGCTGTGTATATGGAAGAAAAGTTCATTTCAATTAATAAATTCTTGGGAATCTCCAGGTCTACTTGGATTAGAAGGGAAGTGGGGCGATGATGTTATAGTCAAGATTTTCAATGTTTACTCTCCTAGCCAATACAGGGCTAAAAGTGATCTTTGGCTAAACATTGAACCCATGAGACAACTAGATGCCTCAGCAAATCGGTGTGTTGTGGGGGATTTCAACTCCATCAGATGCCCTGAAGAGAGAAGGAGTAATGCTCAACTACAGGGGGCAGATATAGATGATTTTAATGATTTTATTGCTTCCTCTGGCCTGGTAGACCTGCTTATACAGAAACATCGGTTTACCTGCATTTCTAGAGGTGGTGCTTGCTGTAGAAGAATGGATCGTTTTCTCCTATCAACAAATTGGATGCAGGTCTGGCCGGATATGGTGCAGGTGGGGCTGGAAAGAGGTACATCGGATCACAGGCCAATCTCCTTGAAGACTGAAGATTTGAACTGGGGACCAAAGATTATGCGCACTCTAATCTGCTGGAGTCAGGTGGCTGGTTTTGCTGATTTCGTTAAACAGGAATGGTCAGCCTTATCAGTATCTGGCTATAGCAGCTTCATCCTGCAAGAGAAATTACGCCTCATGAAAGAAATACTGAAACTATGGAATGCAAATACATTTGGTTCTGTGGAGAGGAGAGTTGACATGCTGAAAACTAAAGTCAGTGAGTTGGACTATGTTGCTAAGAGGAGATCTCTATCAGTGGAAGAAATCAGTGAAATGAATGATACTTGGTTGGACTTTCAACATGCTTTGAAAAACAAAGAATCTGTTTTGAGGCAAAAATCAAGAGTTTCTTGGATCAAAGAAGGTGATGGTAATACAAGGTTTTTTCATGCTAAGCTGATTAGTAGCCGTAGAAGAAACCACATTGGTGGCTTGTACCTAAAGGGCGTATGGACAGAAGGTGTAAATGAGGTGAAACAAGGGATCACATATCACTTTGCAACGCACTACGACTCTGTCAACTGGGCTAGACCAACTTCAAACTCCCCGGCCTCCTCCTTGGTTTCTGCAAGGGATAATGACTTCCTCACAGCCAAGTTCTCGGTGAAATTCAGCAAACTGTGTGGAGCAGTGCTGCGAATAAATGTGCTGGGGATGATGGTTACAACTTCTTCTTTATACAAAGTCGCTGGGAATCTATGAAGCAGGACTTCATAGCCTTCATTCAGGAATTTCATAGAACTGGAAAACTCACTAAGGGGCTTAACTCAACTCTGATCACTCTGGTTCCGAAGATAGACAGCCATACAAAGTTGGATCACTACAGGCCGATCTCCTTAGTTGGATGTGGCTATAAGGTGCTGTAAAAATTGCTGGCAAACAGATTAAAATAGGTATTACCAAATCTGATAGCAGGAACACAATCTGCCTTTTTGAAAAACAGAGAGATACTCGATGGGGTACTTGTGGCGAATGAAATTATTCATGAAGTTAAAAGGTCCAAGAGGAGTGTCATGCTACTAAAGGTTGATTTCGCGAAGGCCTTCGACTCAGTTGATTGGCAATACTTGCTGCACATGCTAAAGAAACTGGGATTCTGCCACAAATGGATAAGCTGGATGGCAGCATGTGTCACTAC
>JAOWBN010026009.1:0-22102 GCA_028565015.1 Pinguicula moranensis
AAGGCGCGCTTTATAGCGCTCAATTTCATTATATTCGTTTCTTTGTGGAACAAATACCCACTTGTATCCAGCAGGCTTAACACCATTAGATATTTGAGTAATGGGTCCGAAGACCTTGCATTTTTCGAGCGAGCTCAGCTCAGAATCTATTGCTTCTTTCCACTTTGACCAATCATTTCGACGTCGACATTCTTCGAAGGAGTGTGGTTCTATCTCATCTTCACATTTGGTGAGATTTAAAGCAATTTGATATGCAAAAATATTGTCGACAGTAATTTTCTTTGTGTCCAAGATCTCTCCTGATAATGCATAGTTAGTTGAGAGTTCATTATTATCACGTACATGATCATTTTCATTAGGTTCCTCATCTAGAGCTTCCTTTTAATGAATGAGAGTTTCAGGAGAGTCATTGAATATCATATCTGTCTGAGAATGGTGATTATTATGATTCACATTTTCGAGTGGGATTCTTTTCTTTGCGGAACTTAGTACTTGACACTGACGGGGCTACCATGCTTCATGCGTTGTGTATATTCATTTGCCACTTTGTTTGTATTTTGTCCTTCTGAGACATTCATATTTATGAGGAGTTTGGCCGTTGGTAATGCTCTTTTTGATTTCTATGTTAAAGTGGCCAAGCTTTTGGAAATTTTGCATTGTGAATGTATTATCCATTGTGAATGTATTCAGTGATTGATTTCAAAATTTTGCGAATGAATTATTATCCTTTTGAACTTCCAATTCATATTCATTTGATCGTTGATCAAAATGGGTAAGTCTTGGTTATGCCATATTATTTCCTTCGTGCTTCAGGCACATATTTTTCTCACCATAATACTGGGAATACTGACTCATGACAATCATGCCATTTGAACTTTGCTTCTGAGCTTCACTACTGAGTTTTGCTTCTGAGCTTTGCTTTAGGGCTTTGCTACTGAGCTTTACTTCTGAACTTTGCTTCTGAGCTTTGCTACTGAGCTTTGCTTTTTGAGCTTTGCTACTGAGCTTTGTTTCTGAGTTTTGCTTCTGAGCTTTGCTCCTGAGCTTTTTTTTTATTTAAGTTTTTAGGTTTGCTTTTTGAGCTTTGCTTCTGAGCTTTCCTTCTGAGATTTGCTATTGAGCTTTGCTCCTGAGTTTTGATTCTGAGTTTTGCTTCTGAGCTTTGCTTTTGAGCCTTGCTTCTGAGCTTTTTTTATTGAGCTTTGCTTTTGAACTCTTCTATGGAGCTTTGCTTCTCATCTTTGCTTCTGAGCTTTGCTATTGAGTTTTGCTACCGAGCTTTGTTACTGAGTTTTGGTATTGAGCTTTGCTTTTGAGCTATGCTTTTGAGCTTTGCTTCCGAGATTTGCTACCGAGCTTTGCTATTGAGCTTTGCTTTTGAGCTTTGTTATTGAGCTTTGCTTCTGAGCTCTGCTTCCAAGCCTTGCTACTGAGCTTTGCTACCGAGCTTTGCTTTGAGCAATTTTGTGTAAGCTCAAAATCTACATGTTTCGTACTATCGAAATATTTGTCTATTGTAAAGATTGAATGCATCATGGCGCATTAACTATTTTATTATCCATATTTTTAGATAAATGAACTCATAAAAATATTGGAATAATCTCTAAGCATGAAACTTATCCTAATAAAATAGATAAATAATCTCTAAGCATGAAACTTATTCTATTTACCCTAACATACTCTACGGCGCAACGCCCAATGAATAAAATTAACAATAGAATATCAAAAGCAGACAATTGCCAATTGAAATGAACCGAAGCAATAATCTTCATCTTGTCAAGGCAAGCGTGAAGAAAAAAATATTAGATCATAAAATGGATAAAGCAGAATAGTCATGTATTTGCTAATCCTCTGACGAATGTAATATTTGAGAAATATACATTTTTTTTGTATGCATATCTAAACAATCGCATTTCACACAAAATCAAATTCAACTTCCACAAACTCAATGACCTTGAATACTCAGAGTCTCCTCTTTTAAAGTTTTGTCAGAATAATCTCGAATCAATCTATCTATAACACATTAAATTCATTTAAAGGAATTCTTAGATGAATCTTACAGTTTTATTCTTACAGGAACAAAATTCCAATTTCTCAAACAAAAAATAAATTCATCTAATGGAATTCTTATATGAATCTTACGGTTTTACACAGATCCTACGGAATTCCTACGGAATTATGCATATTCCAATGAGTACATGAGAAACAAAATTTGTAATGATGGTTTCTACAGACAAAAGTTCATCTATCAAAACTCGTTCCGTAAAATTCCGAAGAAATATTCAACGCAATATGAGAAAAAACGATTCTCATGATTGTCGTGATAACACACAAAATTCTTGTTGAATCCATTGAACAAGATTTCATTCCGGACGAAAACAGCAAAATTAACAAAAAAGCTTTTCGAAACCTTTTGTAAACAGATTTTGCACAGGGGGGAAGTCATCTTTATAAATTCCAATTTTTGATATATGCCGCTTCGATGCCATTTGATAGATTTAACATCAATCTGATTCCTGGATCTCATATGAAGAAATTAGAACACTAATCAAACTGTAAACTGAAAGCGGAAGCATACCGGAATTCATTGTTCTTGTTCTCTGTAATGTTCTTGACGCAGAAGCAATGGCAATGATCTTCCATAAGCCAAATGTCACGTCTGTTGAGATTTTTGGAGAGATTTGGAGAAGAGCAACTAATGCTGATATCGTGTTGTAATCTAAAGAATTTGCAGGAAAGTAAAAGAAGGAAGAATTAGAATGGATAAAAGAGTCTATACCAACAGAAGATTTATTCCAAAATTACAATTGTTAATTTTTACTGACAATAAAGTTATGATTTGGGTTTTTTGAGCATTTAATCCCTAATCCTAGTATTTTCCATATAAAAGCTATTATTTAGGAAATAAGAATCCAACTACATCATTTGGCATCATTTGTGAGCAATACGACAAAAAGTCACCAAGAAAACCACAAGAAAAAGCCACCAAGAAAAATGCAACAAAAAACCACACAAAGGACGCTAAGCCGACGACATCCGAGAATATTCTAATGCAAAATTACACGTCAGCTACAACCCCTCCCCTGACGTTACAGGTCAGCAAAATATTTTTAACACAAATCTGACCAATTTGGTATTGAGTCTCACGAGCGAATTTCAAAATTAAATTAAGAAAGCAATCTCTCACCTTAGTACGGGGGGTATATGCGAACTCCCACCCCTGCGACATGTGGACCTGGCACCACAAATGCCTGTCACGCTGAGTAAAGCATTTTGTAAAAAAATCAAACAAGAAGTTATGACTCTTTCACCAACCACGCTCAACAAGTTACCCAAATACTCCAGAAAAACGGAATCTCGAAAAAATGTAAAATCTGTTACGCTGCACATAGAAATGGCACCTAATCAAATGGGCATCTTACGATAAAAATAATCCCACCACGACGCATCTCCATATATGGACTCGTGATAAAAATGGAAGGGATGAGGATCCCAAAAGGAAGGGAAAAAAAACGTCGAATCGCATAAGTAATTTGGAAATTCTCGACGGAAACAAAAAAAAAGTATAAGTATCCTATATACAGGTAAACATGACATCAACGCCCACATAAAGAGCCAATACTTATAAAATAAAGAATTCATATTTTGAATACTCCAGATAAAGCATTCAAGAAATACTTATCCGATGTTCATGCTCTTCAGTTGTGTTCACACGCCCAAAAAAAAGATGCCCACTAAGCGCGAAAGGATGTTCACTGAATGCAAATAAGGATGCTCACTAATCGCAAAATAAGACGTTTACTGAGCTCAAAAGAATGTTCACTAAACGCAATTGAAGCCATTCACTTAACGCAAAAACACACACTCACAAAGCGCACAAAAAAATGATGTTTTCAAGTTAAACGCAACAAATAAAGACTTTCATTGGGTGCAAAACAACGTTCACTGAACGCAAAAGTGGAAACTTATAAAATTCAATTATTTGCTTTAAATATTTCTCTTTTTTCGGCAGGATTCATCGAATATTAGACAAAAAAACTTATCTACTCAAATATCTCGAGGCTAAAAGCCCATCAAATATGCTAATTAGGCTCAAAAATCAAATGGCGGCCCGAGTCTTGAAGCTTGCTACACAGCCCATCTGGTCAGGTCAGGTTCACGATCATATCATAGCAACTGACCAAAAACTCTAAAGGGGATCTCGCAAAATCATGATGTCAAACTTCTAAAAACTCCAACAAGCAATAACACAACAAAAAGCATATATCCTAAGGAAACCACAGAAACGTCCATCGGAAATATGCTAGTTGGAAGATAAAAAATTGACAAAAAATACAATCAAATTCTTTTCAAGAAATCGACCTAGGGCGGGAGGAGTAAATGGTGTAGCCATTACTTACCGCAGAAGAAGGGAAAGGAGGTGCTGGAAAAAAAATGGGATAAAACCCTCTAAAGGATGGCCACATGTCCGCTAATTCCATAAGAGCAAGCAGGAGTTGTGTTATGCAGCTTGGGGAAGCATACATCTGCTAGATGCCAATTGGAGGAGGCCAACAGGGCTAAAATTTGGCTATAAAGGGAGTTCAGGGTGGCAGAAAAAAGAGAGAGGAGAGTGAAGAAAAGGAGGAGAGAGAGTGGAAAAAGAAGAAAATAACGTTAAATAAAGATGATTAGAAAAAGAAAAGAAAAGAAAAAAAGCAAGAAAGAAAAAGAGGAAAAGAGAAAAATACTACAAAAAATAATTTTTGTACAAAAAAAGAATTCTTTTTCCATACTAAAATAAGGAGTCTCTGTTCTCTTGGCCTTAATATATTTTCGCTCAACCATACCATTTTAAGAAATCCAACAACATCAAACAGTGAATTTATTCAAGAGTATTCCACATCTTGATACTTATCCCTAGAACCAGACATGATCTGATGGTTGTCGACAAAAAAAGTGTTGAACTATCAGACTACAATGAGCATCCAAGCTAACACCTTGATTGATCCAGGCTGCCATGGCTTGAGATTTGCTGATCAATCAACTTCAGGAATGCAGAACATGATGCTTCAAGTGTCGAGTAAATGTAATGCCGAAAGCACTAAAGGATTAGCTAGTGAAAACATGCTTCACTCACCGCACATGATGAGATCAAAACGGAAAATGTGGATACGTGCAAGTTGTTTGATGTACATTCATCCAACAGCGTTAATAGTGGCGTGTTGGTTTTTTGTTTTTGTTATGTTTTTGTTAATATAAATGATATTACTCGCAGTTTGTAAGTTAACTGGAAAAGGGGAATCTGCTATTATCGTCTTCAATCGAATCACATGAAAGTTTTTCCCACTTCTCTCAGTCAATACACTCAAATTGAGTGATTCCTGTTTATAATTGTTGTGATCACTACATCTTATCAGAGCGGGTTGCATAGCACTGGTCATGACGAGTCGAAGCTGATCCATCTGGTTGTGAAATTTGGCATTGTTGATAGACTCATTCGATGGTTTCTCATCAAAGAACGGTGATGAACGAAGTAGAGAAGGCGATGGAGTTGTTGGCGATGAAGCACAGACAGTAGATGGAGGATTCGCTGGAAGAGCAATTGCAGGTCCAAGGATCAGATAGTCCAGGTATGTAATTGGTGTCTATCCAGTTGAATGAGTCAAATTTTTTGATCTGGAGAAGTGTGGTTGTATCCATACTTGAACTAAAAATTTGTTTCATCGATGGAACACTAAAGAAGGCGAGCGAAGACTCAATTCTTTGTTTGAAATGGAAAAGGGCAAACAGTCTTTTATGATCCTGGATCAGGGGATCAATGCATTCGGATGTGATAAAGACGTACACGTTTATCACTGATACGAGAACAATGTGCCAAAGCCTTGAAATGTGGTTAGGTACTACCAACTTACCACACTTGTTTGAACTGAAGAAGAACATAGATGTGATGCGGCGAGGAAATGTAAGCATTTGTGACTTCTTTGGAAAGCTGAAAGTTCTATGGGATTAGTATGAACAACTGAAACCAACTCCATACATTGAAGGTGAGATAGGTGAAATGTTGACTAAGAGGGACAACAAAGACAAGGTCATGGTGTTTATGATGGGTTTGAATGATATATATGAAAGTGAGAAGCCACATAATCCGAATGAACCCACTGCCTGATATGGATGTGGTATATGACATAGCCATCACTGCTGAATGACAAAAATAGGTGAGCACTAATATTACAGCCACAAAGGAAGGACTGAATGCAACAATGCAGGCACGAGGGGGAAACTGGAAAAGGAATGCTGGAGAAGGATCACGAGTTGAAAAGAGTCATCTGAGATGCAACTACTGCACTGAGACATGTCATGCGCTGGATGAATATTTCAAATTGAAAGGTTATCCAAACGGCTGGAGTGATAGAATAAATAATAAAGGTCACCTAAAGTGCACTCAATACACTAAAACAGGACACACAGTTGATGCGTGTTATAAGTTAAAGGGGTATCCTGAAGGGTATTTTGATCAAAAGTGAAAGCTAAAATAGAACATTTCTCCTAATCAGGCTCAGTTTTCTGAAGGTGAGAAGTATGAATACACACCACTTGACTCAAGTGGAGAAGGTTCCAGCAATCTCTATGAGGTAATATGCAACATGCAGAACAGCAACAAAGGTTCTCGATGGGAAAATGAGCAACTGGCATTGGAGGACAAATGATGGTGAATATGTCGCACTACGATGATTTTGTACATAACAAAACCTTCAAATCAATGTTTTCCATTCAAAATACTGATATCTCGAGGCTTGAATGGATTGTTAACACTGGAGCAACAAATCACATGTGTATCAATCGTGATCCCTTGTCCAATGTGCACATTTTTACCCGTTGACAATGGTATGGTTACCTGGTGGAAGCAATGTATCTCTATCCAATGATATTTTGCTAAAATCCTATTTTATACATGCCCAACTTTAGATATAACCTCTTATCACTGAGAAAATTGACAAAGGATTCGAGTCTTGGATTTTACTTCCTGCCCGATCAATGTCTGGTGTAGGAACTGAAGACGCACAGAATTGTTGCAGTTGTACACGTGAGAAGGGAACTATACGTACAAAATGCAGCTTCTTCAACCTTGATGCAATAAGAGGGGGAACTGGGAAATTTTAATCTTATCTGCAGTCTACAGATGCAGCTTCTAGAATGATTTTAGCACAGAATAAATTATTTGAAGCATGTACTGTTGTGACCTCAAATTTGTTACATAGTCAACTGGGACATCCGTCAACTACTGTAATGAGACATTTGAACTTTTCAATTAGAAATACATATTTGAAGACAGTTGTTGATTCTTGTGTAATATGTCCTTTGAGATGGTGCCCATGGAGGTTTAGGGCCCCTGGAAGATCCCATCTATCACCCTTTTTCAATACTTCCTTACCTTGGTTGATGATTATAACAGGTGCCCCCTGTGTCAATACTTCACCAGGTTAAGGACTTTGGGCTGTAGATGCTTTGTTGTGGATTTTCGATTTGGGAAGGACAAACTTGATCCGTGAGCATTGAGTGGGATATTTGTTGGATATCCTTCATGCCAAAAAGGTTACAAGATTTACATCCCAGCCTCCTAGAAAATTGTTGTGTCAAGGGATGTTCAGTTCTCTGAAAATGTCTACCCTTCATTCTTTGAATATGATGAACATGATCTCAGATCAAGGGATAGGTCATAGATTTAAGCGGTTCAAATCATTTTATTGAGATGAGTGTTCTATATCGATAAAATATTTATTAGAAAACCATCTCTATATTAGCATAGCGGTAGAAAGAGTACTATGCTGCATCTAGACTTCAAACGGTTTGCTTTAACCATCTTAATAAGAGCCCCACATGATTGGTTGCTAGAGCCCCCAGGCATCAAAACTTTTAAGCAGGAACAGATTATACTGGAAGAGGGAGATGCTCATCATGATTACATAGAGGGAGTGCTATTTCTCGTCTGAGATCATACCTCAATATCTAATGTCGGTCTAACAGGGTTTAGTGGTTTAAGATATGGCACTACCTATAATGAATGTGTGCAAGCTATAACGCCATCCTTAGCTGACATCAAATAGCCCAGTTTTGAGCAGGAAGATCACATTGAACCCTCAGGATTTGACTACAATATTGTCTTCACCCCAGCCACACCTGATGAACCTCCACCCTCATTTGCACAAACATATGCTCATGTCCGCAGGAGTACAAGAGGTGCTAAGACTCCTTCCTGGCTTGATGATTTCTATGTGTTTTGCACTTTTGCTGACCACGGTGAACACACAAAGGCACACCCTTCGGCTTCCACCTGCCTCTTCGCAGGTTGTAATTGTGATTTTGCTGCCACCATCTCAACTGTTACTAAGCCCAAGCATTATAACCAAGCACAACAAGGTATAAGCAATAAAGCAAGAGCTAACAGTGCTGGAAGACAACAAAACATGGGAAATCACCTCTCTTTCAACTGGAAAAAGGCCATCGGTTCCAAGTGGGTGTACCGAGCAAAGTGCAAACTGGATGGCAGTGTTGAGTGCTACAAGGCCAATCTTGTGGCCAAACGCTACAACCATATCGAGGGAGAAGATTACTAAAAAATATTTAGTCTGGTGGCCAAAGTGGTTACTGTCAGAGTCTTGTTTGCCATTGCAGCATCCAAGAGTTGGGTCATTCATTAGCTAGATGTTAACAATGCCTTCCTGCATGGTTCATTGGATGAGAAAGTCTATATGCATCCTCCCCTAGTGTATGACAAATCCAAGAAAGGGTTAAAGGGGTGTTTTGCGCAGACCCTATTATGCTTATAATTGGATTATAATAACTTTTTTTGAAAAAATGAAGAGTTATTTTTTGAAAAAAAGATGATTATAATTGGATTATAATTTTAAGAAGGCTGCGCAAAACAGGGGCTAAGTATGCCGGTTGCTCAAGTTTCTTGTTTAAAATAGGATTCGCTTCAATGGAACATTGAGTTCTCAAGCAAACTGTAGGCTTATGGATTTGTTCAATCCTACCATGATCCTTGTTTCTTCACTTGTTCTGCACTCACTCATCAGCTATTTCTTCTGGTTTATATAGATGATATCTTGCTTACAGGGACGTCTATGGATGAAATGACAAAAGTTAAAGCTTATCTGGACGTTGCCTTCACCATCAAGGACCTGGTGACAGCTAAATATTTCTTTGGCATGAAAATAGTCGTTCTAAAGATGGGATTTACATAAGTCAGCGCAAGTACATTTGTAACCTCTTGACAGATTCAGCTCATCTGCACTGCTCACCTGCTTCCACTCCCCTACCTAGTGGCTTCAAGATTGATTCTAATGATCAGGATGGAACTCCTCTATATCACAACCCCGAGAAATACAGAAGGCTTTTTGGCGTCTGCTTTATCTCAGCTACACAAGACCTAATTTAACCTATGTGGTTCAACAGTTGAGCCAGTTTGTCCAGAAGCCGCATGATTCTCACTGGGATGCATTGATGAAAATCAAATATACTTGTTAATTATTATAAAAGACTCATTTTAGTAATTTTATTGAAAAAATGGTATAAATCTCACTTTGGTTGGTTCATGAATTTTTAGGAAAATTAATTAAAGAAAAGAGATTTTGGACATAGCACTTCAAATGAACAAGCAAATTTTATCAATCAAAGCCCAAAGGAGACAAGAAAATCCCTAGTCTTATTGTCTATGAAAAAGTGGCGACAATGAGAAGGAAATTCGCGCAGGTGCATGAGAAAAAAACTGGAGAGAAAAGTCTCGCAAAAGAAAAACAGGAAGAAGGAAAGAAGAAGAGGGAGAAAAGAATAGAAAAGAAGGGAGAAAAAAGGAGAAAAAGTGGAGGTGACGAGAAATGAAGGAAATAAAATGGTGGAAAAAAAGAAAGGAGGAAAACAAAAGGATTGAAAAAGGATTGAAAGGTAGGGGGAAAGTTGACGAGAAAAAGGGAATTGAAGAGGTGGGAGAAGAAAATTGACGGCGGAAAAGTGAGGATAAAAAAGTCAAGGAAAAAAACGAAGAGAATTGAAGGAAGGAAAGTGGCGAGAGGAAGAAATCTGGAGAAGAAATTCGCGCAGGAGGAGAGGAAGAAAAGAACGGCGGAAAAGAAGTGATGGAAAAAGGAGAAAGAAGGAGAATAAAGTAGAAGAGAGAAGAGCTACCGCCAAAAAAAAATTGGTTGTTTGATTTGGAAGTTCTCACCACCTAAAGATTGTAAATTAAAGTTAGGATTGGATCTGTTCTTTAAGGGATTTTTTTGAATTTTTAAGTTTTAATTATATTTTTATTGTTTAAATTTATGTGATATTTTCCAAATTAAATATGCATAGCTAATTTATTGTTATACTCTTAAGTTAAAAGATGGGTGACTGATTTTATGTAGATGAATGTGAGTTTTATGTCTTGGGTTATTTATGATTAGTCTCTTTGACAAATTAAACTAGTGAATGCATGATACTTATTTTAACCAATTAAATTAAGTTAAAATACACAATATTAGTTAACTCTTTATTGCCATATTGTGCGATAATTGTCAAATAAAACTGGAAACCTATGGTTAAACATAAGGTAGGTAAAAATTGGATTTCTTGCACTTAATTGTTAATGTGAGCACGCACTTGGATGAGTCTCCTGTTTATTTCTACATTAAATGTAGGAAAATACAGTTGGGTTAGTTGAAATTTGGCTAGGTATAACTCGACAAAGGGAAGTTAGCCAACAATTCTAGAAGTACTAGACATATGAAACTATAGTGTAAAAGCATTAGTCCTAATCAATTTAACCTTGGTATGTGCACTTGAATAAATAGAGGTAATTGAAGTCACCTTAGTCATACTTAGAAATATCCTTAATCCCTGTCTATGTTCTCGTGATCTCAAGTGTTTAGAGTTTCATTCTTAGTTAGTTATTTCGCAATTTTTCATCTATATCAATGTCTTCTTATATTAAAAATCAAAAACGAATTTCATCTTTATATGTTCATTTGTTTGAATTGTGTGCATAATAGTTTAGGTAGTCAAACTTGAATCAACTCTTAACACCAAACGCTTTTTGTTGGATTTGACCCTATTTTCATTTACACAACTACACCCGTATGCTTGCGGTAAAATGAGTATTTTTAGGTAATTTAACTTGGTTTGGGATTAAATTTATTATACTTATAAAACCCATCATGTAGCCAGACATGTGCTCAGATACTTAGCAGACAATCAAACTCTTGGCCTTTTCTACTCCAGCACCTCTTTCTCCAATCTCACAGCTTATAGTGATGCTGATTGGGGTAGCAGCAAGTCGTCCAAGCATTCATTGACCGGCTACTACATCTTTCTTGGGACAAGCCTTACATCTTGGAAAACTAAGAAGCAACCTACAATTGTTTGCTCCTCAGCAGAGGCTGAATACCATGTCGTGGCTGCCACTGTCTGGGAAAATTAGTGGCTTCTCTATATGCTGACAGACTTTCATGCATCTCTGCCCTGCCTGTTCCTTTCCACTATGACGACCGTCCTGCTTTAGACATCACGATTAATTCAGTGTTTCATTAACGCACCAAACATATTGAGATCGATTATCATGTGGTGTGTAACCAATTCAAAGTTGGCCTTACTCTTTCTCATCATATCTCCTCTCAGCAACAACCTGCTGACATCTTCACTAAGGCCCTTTCGGTGGCTGATTTTTAGTTTATCTTATGCAAGATGAGTCTTGAATGTTCATCTTGAGGAGGGGGTATTGAACTATCAGACTGCAATGAGCATCCAAGCTAACACCTTGATTGATCCAGGTTGCCATGGTTTGAAATTTGCTGATCAGTCAGCTTCAAGAATGGAGAGCATGATGCTTCAAGTGTCGAGTAAATGTAATGCCGAAAGCGCTGAAGGATTAGTTAATAAAAATGCGACTTCACTCACCGCGCATGATGAGATCAAAACGGAACACGTGGCTACGTGCAAGTTGTTTGTATACATTGATCTAACGGTCATTAATAGAGGCATGTTGATTTTTTGTTTTTGTTCATCTTTGTTAACATAAATGCAATTACACGCAACTTGTAAGTTAACTAAAAAAGAAAAATTGGCGGTTATCGTCTTTAATCGAATCACATGAAAGTTTTTCCCAATTCTCTCACTCAAATTTAGCGATTCCTGTTTATAATTGCTACTATTTCTACAAAAAGCAACAGACAACAAGTCTTTGATGTGTATGGCCAACGAATCGGCGTGAGATGTTACCGCGGAGGTAGGGGGGACCATTGGGCCATGGTCCCCCCAAATTTAAAAAAAAAATCAAATAGTATGTAAAAAAAAATAATTTTTTAATTTAGTCCCCCTTGTTATATACGTAATGCTTCAACATTTTTACATGAAATCCTTGTAGTTGACATGATTAGATAAGTTGTATGTCAATGTGTTAGTCCAGGAATCGAACCCACACAATTGCAACATAATTTTTTTTTTTTAGAATACAATTGCAACATAATTATTTTTTTTAGAATTAAAAGAAAAGTTAATGGTGCCATTGAGAATCGAATTCTTGGTGGATTTGAAAAATTTCTCACCTTTAACCACTAGGCCAGCATTTAATACTAGTATTTATTTACACTATTAAATATTTATATGTTAACTAATTCGAATTGTATATATTATTTTTATAATAGATGGAATTTTATCAACTTTATTAATCTTTATTCATATTTGTTTTGAACAAATTTTGATATGTTTTGACAGTTATTTAATATAATTATTTTTAATAATTTAATATTTTGCTGGAGGGTATTTTTTTAATTATTTGTTGAAAATAGCGATTATTATAATTATTGTATAAACCAACATTTTAACAAAAAAATTATTGAAATATCATTTTTTTTATCATAAATATTGTGTAAAAAACAAAAAGATTAATCCTACATTTAATTATAGCTTGATTCGACTTGTTTTTACTTTTACAGTTTCTATCGCAATATTTGAATGTGTATACCGATTGGACTAGATTCAACCTGACCCGACCCACTCTATTAAAAAAAAAATTGGCCCCCCACTCGCTCAAATTCCTGTCTCCGCCCCTGCCCGCCATGCCGCAGGTCGCGTTTTGGACATGTCTACCTGTAGTTGGACGCATACTCTTTGGATGTTGATAAATTCTTGGCTAGAAAGCCCTTTCACTCTGCATTACTCACTTGAGACCAATTATCAAGGTTGCGTTCCACTAGCAAGGAAAAACAAGCACAAAAGACTCTGGAAGCTGATATGGATGCTAACAAACTAGAGAATTTGGCTTTACAGGAATAAAGTAATCTTCTGGAGCAAAATCACGGGACCAAATGCTTGAAGAAATTCAATTACAGAGCTGGGCAATAGTAAAGTTGCATAGAAACGCAGTTTTATTGACTGGTATAGAAGTCCGGTTATTGTAATGGGTTAATGCGAGTATGTTGCCCGTAATTCCTTAATTTTTTAATAATAACATTTCTTATAAAAAAAAATAAAGCATTGACAAACACAGATGATTGATATCGGATCCAGTCCACAAGAAAATGACTAATTATAGTTGTTTACGAAATTCTTATATATAATAAATATAGTATATGTTTAAAAAGGAATATTTAAAGAAAAAGGAATGTAAAGTATTTTTAGAGTTTGGTTTGAACATGGAAAAAAAATTCAGTCCATGATCGCTGGTTAGTTTATGTATGGGAACTCGATCGGAATATTCGATCTGATGCTCAACCATGGGCTGTTGTAGTCCAATTCGCCCATAAACTAATTTCACATTTTCACTAAATTATTTTTTAATGTCTAAATTAATTTGAAACGAAAAACGGCTTCGTTGGCCAAATCGATCTCCACCCTTGGTTACACCATTCTCAAGAGAGAGAAATATATCCTCCAATAATTTTGTTGAATAATTGGACTACACTTATTAATCCTCTAATAATACTCATATGATAATGATGATTTGTTGGTTTATTATTGATTGGATGGATTCTCTTGTCCTACCTCCTACCTCCTTTTCATGTGGAAGCATGTGTGGAATATCATAAGTTTGCCGAACAAATTAATTTAATAAATTCCCCTGCTACGATGCTTTAAATCTTATGAGCCAACCAACTTCACAGAGACATTCTCTCGAAAATTGTACATAATCTACGACATTAAATAAGGACAAAATGCCGAAATTGAGGCTATTTTTAAGCTGGAATATCATTTATTTTCATAGGATGGTTTTATTCATACCGTATAGGATTCGTTGTCCTTTACTTTTATTATATGCTCCTCACTTTTTACTATTCACTTCATTAAAAAGGGCGATTATGAGCAGTGACAAAGTTGGGAGACGAGTAGGGGCGGTCACCCCTCCCGCTGACAAAGAAGTTAAACAAGTTTTGGTATAAAATTTTGTGTTTGCATCCTTCACGTGTGAGTCTACCTCTGATTCTGACTCTACCCGAGTCTATCTCCGATTACGATTCTACCCTTGATTATGAGCCGAAAATGAGTTGATTGTTATACATTGCACTGATATTTGTCAGTCAGATTTATTTCTCCTTTCAATATCCCATTTTCCATATTTCCAAATATTTTTTTTCCCAAGTTACATTAGACTGTGACATAATAAAAAATTTCCTCAATGCATTTGCGTTCATTTATCACTCATTCGGATCCTTTTTAATTCTTAATAAATGTGTTGCAATTCTGTTGGGTCCATTTTTGATTCTTTGACTATAAATTCGTGGAGTAGGGGCCGGAAACTATTCCAATCAATCCAATTCACGGATGCTTGATTTATGTAGATCTGAATAGAGTTATTACCTCTGTTGGTGCGGAAGAGTGATAGAATTATAATTATTTGGTTGATTATGCCACAAATATGAATCAGGAGGTTACCAGAGTTCCCATATAATCCACAAACTCAAACATCTCATATGGAGATGGTGATACAACAATTCGAGAGAACACTGTATATGTTCTGGGTTCTCAAAACATGAGAAATGAGTATTGGTATGTAAAAGTAGGCGTCCCCTTATATAGGAGGGAGGCAGAATCGAACCCTAATTTAGATGGTAGAATCATACCCTAATTAGGATTTTAATATTAGGTAATTAATAAATAATTACTTTAAATAATTTAATTAGACAAAAACTTATTTTGTCTAATAGCTCCCACTCGGCTACATAAGTCATACTACAAAATGCAGTTTTGAATCTCCCAACGCTTCATATGAGAAGTGAGTCATGCGATTAAAAAATAACCAGTATTATCTTATTAAGTTATCATCTAACTGACATAATACTTTCAAAATAAAAGGTACTCCAAATCCTCTCCGCATCACCGATAGTTACTTATCCCTTTAAACTATACAATATTTGATTACATACTTAATGTAACCGTCAGGACAAATATAGGGTGAAGCTAGACAGATTGTTCCTTAGACATTGATGACCATCCATATCGACTCAACTACTTTTCTAGCATGGTCCGCTGGACTGTATGGATTCTAGCCCTTGGATGACATAATAAAGTACCATCATCAAGCCTCAACTTCAAGTCATAACTCTAAGTCAAATAGTAACGTCTAGGTGGACAAACGTATGTTCGTGTGATCACACCATGATTATCAGAGAATTCTTTTGTCATTTTCACAATGGTCATTTTGTGGCACACACAGTATGATATGTGTGTCATAGCATAACTCTTACTCACTCGGGCATGTCATTTACTTATGCCATGCGAATCATAGCATTGGATAGATGCCCTGAGTTTTTATCCTCTACATTCACCCTTAATGATTTAATGTGAAAACCCAGACATTTCACATCTGATTCTCTTAGAATCTTTCAGATATACTGAAGTGATTGTTCAAACATATACTAGTCTCATCCTTCATGTTGCACAAGCAGAAGGGAGATTATCGGTGTGATAGGGCCAATCACAAAGCCTTGTGACATTTCTTGTGCCTAATAAATTGATTGCATATACCAAAAAGTGCTGTATGAAAAGAAAACACCAATTTCATTTAATAATCAAAAGTAAAAAATATGTCCTTATCATTACAATATATGATCAATGATCAATGATATCCTAAACTTATGATATAAGCTCTAAACATATCTATATTAATAGGTCTGGTCATTGAATCAATGATCATCTTGTCGGTACAAATATAATTGATAGTGATATCCTCTTTGTTGACAACATCTCGAACAAAGTGGTAACGTCTCCGGATGTGCTTTGTCTTTCTATGAAACTTTGGATCCTTAGCAAACTGAATTGTTGCAGTATTGTCGCAGTTCATTTCTACAGGATCATTAGGCCTCAGAGTTAGATACAGGTACTGTAGAAAACTCTTAAGCCAGAGTGGCTCTTACACGGCTACGCCACATGCGAAATATTATGCTTGCATAGTCGATAAAGTATGCATTCTACTCTTTACTGCACTAAGATATGACTTCTCCACCAAGGATGAAGACATATCCAGAGGTTGACTTAGATCATCCAAATCACTTTCCCAATTAGCAATCTTAAAACCTTTTAACTCTTGGTCTCCCCCTTGATAGCATAAGACTAAATCGGTCGTTTCACAAAGATGAAAAATCCTCTTGACTGCTTGCCAATGAGCAGACCCAACCACGAAGCAGATGTCTGGCCATGTACGTAACATGGCGTACATCAGGCTCCATATGACACTGACATAGGGAAAAATGCTCATTTCTTCCTTTTTTTTTGTCTGTTCTTGGGCTTTGACTGAGGCTTAGCACCAGAGACCCCTATCAACAAGGGTGTTAATGGTCTTAGAGTAATGCATCCTTAACCGTTTTAAGATTTTATTTATGTATGCTTGTTGGGACAGATACAACAACTTCTTCGGATGATTTCTGGTGATCTCTACACCTAGAATATACCTAACCTAACCCATATCTTTCATCTCGAAGACGGAAAATACCCACTACTTAGTGGCGTCGATTATTTTCATATTGTTTTCAGCCAGTAGTATGTCATTGACATGCAAGGAAAGAATCATGATTCATTGTTTTATCTTTAGGACATACATAAGTGGTCTTCATCTATCATAGTAAAGCTAAACGAAGTAATGGCTTCATGAAATCTAAAGCTCCACAATCTGGAAGACTGTCTAAAACCATATATGGTTCTTTTAAGATAGTACATTTTATCATCTTGACCTGTTGAAACGAACCTAATTGGTTGATCCATGTAGATATCTTCGTTAAGTGTTCCATTGAGGAAGGCAGTATTTACGCCCATTTGGAATAACTCAAGATCCAAATGGGCAACTAAGGTCAGAAGTAGGCAAATAAAGGTAATTATCACCATAGAAAAACATATCTCATCATAGTCCACACCCTCGACTTGGGTGAAACCTTTTACCACGAGTCAGACTTTGAAATTATTGTTTGATCTATTCGTACCGTGTTTAATCTTGAATACCCACTTGCATTCAATCGATTTTTGGCGATGTAGGAGATCAACAAGTTCCCATACCTCATTTTTATGCATTGAGTTCATCTCATCCCTCATGGCACTTAACCATTTTTCTCTATCGGGTGAGTCTATAGCCTCGTTATAAGAGGTGGGATCTTCTATTTCCAAAGGAGAATAGAAGAATACATTTTTCTCGATCTGAAAGTATCGCCGATGAATTCTTTTGTGTTCACTCATTTGGAGTTCAGGATCTTGTACTTTTTTGATTGGGGATCTACTCCCATTGGCCCTTTGGCTCGTAGGGCTGATGGTGTGAGAAGGGCCATTCCACTAACCCTCAAGTTTGTGGGCTGCATAATCACGTCATCATGGTCTAGGTTTTGAGTACTAATCCCATTCCTAGGTATGAAAAGTTGAGGACTTGCGTCTCTTTCATGTTGATCCTCATTGTTTGGCAAGTTTCCCCCTCGAAAAGGTGGGATTGCACTATTCTATGTGAATTGTTGAAACATGTTCCCCCTCACCAAGAGATAGTAACAAGTCTCATTGCAACTCATACAACGGATTGTCCTATTTTACTTCGCTGATAGTTGATAATTAATCCTCAAGAAATTTGACATTTCGACTGTCTATTTCAGTCATGCCCCATTTGAGTTTTCATCGAACATTACACATCCTTTGGAATGCTCGGGGTATTGAATGAACACCCTCTTGGTTGCTTGTAGACCAAGTTTGCCACATTGGTGGGGTTGTGCACATAGCCTGTCGAATTCCATGGTCGCATATGGTCTAGGATAGATTTCCTTCAATTCCATAACTCATATAGAGTGATAAACATCCTCTTACTTGGTACTCTATTGAGAATGTCTGTTTCCGTGAGCAACGCATCCCCCTAAAAGTGGATAGGTAGATTGGCTTGCACTATTATTGACCTAAGCATGTCAAGAAGGGTGCGATTCATATGTTACGCAACACCATTTTGTTGTGGAGTATAAAGAATTTTAACTTTCCTTACTATACCATTTTCATCACAATACGAATTGAACATATCAAAAAAGTATTCAGGATCAAAGTCGGTACAAAAAATATTTAACTTTTTGATCCAACTGGTTCTCTACTTCTACTACATAGCATTTGAACACATCAAGTGGTTCATAACGATGAGACAACAGATACATGTGTCCAAGACGTGAGTAGTCATCTATGAAGATGATGAAGTAAGAAGCTCCATCATGTGCTTTCACATTCATGGGTCCGCAAATGTCAGAATGGATTAAATCCATGGGATTTGCAGCTCTTAAAGTCTTACCGAAAGTCTTCTTGATAGCCTTGCCAGCTAATAAAGTTCACACATAAGCAACTTAGCTTTAATTAATTGGTTTGATAGACCTTCCTTAACAAGTCTATTTAACATATCTTGGCCAATATGACCAAGTCTAGCATGTCACTTAATAGATTCATAAATATTATCCACGTTGGAAACTAAGGCAATGGATAAACTATTCAAATTATCATAAATATCATCAAAGTTATGAACACAAAACCCATGTTTATCGAGACGTGACCAAATACATCGTCACTGTACTCAATATTCAATCTTCTAAGACGAAAATTAAAAGTAAAACCAAGTTGCAACAAGGAAATTACTGAAACTAAGCAACATCTAACTCCTGGCACATAGATTGTACTATATAACAACAGTGTATTTCCACTATAGAGCTGGAGTTTGTAGGTGCCAATGCCAATGCCATCTTCTTCCTATCGTTCCCCATAGTAACGCTTTGCATTCCGACACCATAGTGATGAAACTCAACAAATCCAACTCAGTCATTTACTATTTGCTGGCTCGCTCCTGAATCAACAATCTATTTAGGAAAGAAATTAGCAACTAATGCAAGGGAGGATACGTATACTTTGGGATTATTGAGAGAATAAAGTACCTTCTTGGGCTCGAAACAATCCCTTGAGAAGTGACTTTATTCCGATAGCTATGGCATTTTACACATGCCATATTTTTTGGGCCGTGAGCCGTTGTTTGCTTTATGATCTTCCTATTGAGAGTGGGTTTCTGAGTTTTCTTCTCTAGATTGCCAAACGTTTTGTTCCTCTTAGGGTTTTTCCCATGAGTAGCATAAACGTTGGAGGTGGTACAAAAGCTCGCAAGCGTTCGTCCTCAAGTTCTAGGTGCTTAGCTGTGTCAGAGAAGGTCTTGATGCTTACATCAGAGTATTAAATTGAGTCTATATACTATCTTCTCTGTCGTCAGGTAGTGAACGAATCACATTATTAATTTACTCAGACTCAGAAATATCGATCCCACCAGCCTTAAGGTCACAAAACATTGCACTCATGATGTGAATTTGTTCGATTACAGGTCCACTCAAATTGATATTGTACTACAACCAATTGAGATGCAAGGTACGAAGCCTTGTAGTGAAAGTTTGGTCGTATGCAACCTTAAGGGCGTCCCACATGGCCTTGGCCGTGGTGTGCAGTTTGAATTGGCCAATCAGATCGCCATGCATGTAGTACAACATAGTATAGCGAGCACTACGATCTTTCTTGGCCCATGCATTGTAGATCTCGCTTGGTTTCTTGCTTCTACCATAGTGGTAGTAATGTGTTCTAGGACATCTTTCTCGTTCAGCAGATACTGAATCTTTCTGTGCCAGATGTCATAGTTCATTCCATTGAACTTATCGTTGGAAGAGAGCTCACTAATCATGCTAGGAGGTGTTATATCTATAAGTATATTTAAAATAAAAGGACATTATGCACAATTTTAAAATCAATTTTTCGAAAGAAATTTTGATCATGCAACACATTCAAAAATTTTGCTAAGCTCATAATTATTACATGCAACATAACTAGGACTCCCAAGAAAATCTATTTTTTCACGTAATGAAACAAATTCATGGTAAAAGCACATAAGAGCATTTATATCCAAACAAATTAGCACATGTAATTAACTTGTAACAATTCAATTTCTTTAACACAGTTAAAAGAAAATTTTGAATCCATCAAAACATTTGAAATAAACCAGAATACGATCCTAAACCGTTCAACAAGTACTCATGTAGCTAGTGGGGTCATTAGGTACCACTTAAAATCAGCCCCTAAACATCATTTGCCATTCCTCGTGAAGGCCAGGTATATGATAATGTCACAATAGTCCCTATTAAAAATTAGCACTAAATAGCCGCCCATGAGCACGGGTACTAAGGATTTTCTTTTGATATTCAAAATTTATGATAATATAATCATCAAAATAAAATCTTTGAATATCCTAATTCTAACAATTGCCATATGCAATAAAAAATTGGTAATTACCAAAGGACATACTTATATATATCTGTAAAACTTATTTACAAATTTTTTAACACTGTTAAAATATTAAGAATAACTAAAATTCTGAAATAAAATAACTAAAACATAATTATCACCAAGAAATTATTAACTGAATTATTAAAACATAGTTAATCTAATAATTTAAAAAATTATTAATAATAATAATTAACACAGTTAATCGATAATTTCAAAATAATTAAATTAAGAAATAAATTTTAAACTAATTTAGACTACGTAAACATTCAAATTAAGAAACGAATTCTAATTTTGAATCCTAATTGGAATCAAAGATGAATTCTTATTTCTATTAGGTAACAAAGAATTCCCTACGTTCGACACACATATATTTGAATTTTATATAAGTTCGACACACAAAAATTTCTTACTTCTATACGTTTGACACACATAGAATTCATTAACAAATAATTCTTATTTAAAATTCAGATTACGTAAAAATGAATTCATTACATTTATCTATTAATGTAAGAAATGTATAATCATTCGAATTACAAATTCATCAGATTAACTGTTGTAAATATATATATATATATAAAAATAAATAAATGTGTATTAATTTTGACCATTTCAGGATTTATATCTATTGTAATTGTCGATCCCAAACCTCTATATATAGAGGAATCTAATGAAAATCAATGATACTAATCTCTTCTCTTTTCTCTCGCAAATTCTTAAGATTAAAACACATTATCATCACGAATTTGTTCTTCTCCAGGTTCTTCTTTACCCAATGTAATGCATGTTTATGCTGTTTTATTTACTATAGATATGCAAGATATGCATGACTACTATTTGCACAAATATGCATGTATTATCTAGCAAGATATACATGTTTAATAGAAAAAAAATGGTTGGTATGAATTAGACAAAGGAATAGTAATAAGAGAATCTATCAAAAGATAACAGGGAGAATCAACTTTTTTTGACGAATACCCAGCCAAGATTTTATCAATGCTTATCGAATAATTGACATTAGAAATGTGTAAATCCAAAAACGTAATGCGAAAAAAAAACCTCACCGATATCATGATGATACTAGGAGTTCCTTATCATATTCTTCATTGCACAGTCATTCCACTTGGTTCTTTGACATGCTAAATGTATAACCTTTCGCATAACTTTCCACTCCTTCAGTCTCACTCTTTTGCAGACAATCTTAAATTCTATCATTAAAGAAATACTTTATTAACGTATTATTATGAGCAAATTTGACTTGCCGTTTCTTATTCATTCATTTTCATAATAACAACAATGACAATTCTGATCATTAAAGAAACGTTTTATTAACATTTGT
>JAOWBN010026021.1:0-10464 GCA_028565015.1 Pinguicula moranensis
GTTAAAATGATTTAATATGGTTAAACGGATATATATTTATATAAACGGATTAAATTGATATATGTTTATATAAAAAATTTGAACGGTCTAAACGGACTAAAACGGTTTAAACGGGTTTAAACGGTTTAATTCGTTATTTTTTTAAAAACGGGCGGATACGGGCGGATATGGTTTAAAAACCGTATCCGCCCGTTTAAAAACGGGCGGATATGGTTTCGGCCTTATACAAAATGGGCGGATACGGGTTTGGCCCGTTTAAAAAATGGTCTGGTCCGGTTTCAAGGTGTAATACCCGTTTACGAAAACGGACGGTCCGGGTTTGCCCGGACCGCCCATATGCCGAACTCTAAAAGCATCTATGGAGTATCTTTGGAGTGCTTTTGGTGGTGACAATTTTGTAATTATTTAAAAATTAACCTCATAAACAATTAATATTCCAAAAAAACTTAATTCGAGGATATCTTTATCATTTCTCATCTATAAGTTAAAAGTACCTTTTGAAATAATAATAACAATGGAAATTGATCTGTGAGGCCTTGTATCTTTTGAAACTAACCAACAAACTCCGCACCATAGCTATGTACTGTGTAAAACCCACTTTCATCAGCCATCAGGATATGTCATAGTACTATCATCATTCAAGGATATTGTTATTGTTAGATTAAAACAAATAAAAGTAGGAAAGATTTTGTCTAAAAAGTCAAAGGAAGGATCCCATACTTGGGGGATCCTCTCTTATCAACAAAATCTTTCCTACTATTGTACCTAACTCTAGATCTAAAATCCTCTATTTATTGTAATACGAAGGATGAGAATTATAAGTTGAATCAATTGAAAAAATCAAATCTTCCGTCTAAGTTGGTATCAGGACGATGGCTCGATCCTTCCGATCAAGCCAATATTCCTCATCATCTACCAGTTCGTCAGCTGGTCAATGGGGGATGAACTCACAAAAACCTCGACTGCTTTGCCTCCAACAAGCCCTACCGCAAAGAATTTTACCAAGAAATTTGCCCAAATACTCACCCACATCCAAAATCCAGACACAAACCAACCAATTGCAATTAGTGTCAAGCTGAACAACCAGAATTATGCCCTATGGAGCCGTTCAGCAAAAATGGCAGCGGGGGGAAAAGGGAAACTCCATCACCTCACGGATGATCCTCCCAAAGGAGATGATCCGTGGTTCATAAAATGGGCGCCAAGCGATCTAAACATGTGCAAAAGCTTACTCACAGTAGTGGAACCATTTTTGGTCGATAGATACGCATCGTATACGTCCGCCAAAGCTATGTGGAAAGGTTTAGCAATAACTTACAGCAGCGGGAGTGATTCACTACAGTTATTTGATCTTTCTATCAGTGTCAATCGTCAACCTCAAAATCAGATTAGTTTGGAAGAATTATATACGACACTATAATGAATCCGACAAGAGGTGGATAGACGGCAACAAAATCTAATGAAATGCTCAGAGGACATAGCCACCTTCAATCGCTTACAGTAAAAACCAGGCTGTTTCAGTTTCTGGCAAGTGTGAGTACCAATTTTGATACAATCAAAAGAGATCTACTCAAAATAGATCCACTTCCCTCAGTGGAGACAGCATATGCTCCTTTCCGGCGAGAAGCCACTCAGCTGCATATCCTAAATCCTAGTTACAGCAGCAACAACTCGAACCTGGGAGTGGGGAGTGGCTATGTTGTCAAGACACGGCCGGATTTAGTGCGACAAAGCACGAAATCATCATCCCGCAATTCAAAGGTTGACAAATCAAAGCTTTGGTGCTATGATTGTCACAAAATCGGACATACGACAAAACAGTGCTTCAAAAGGGTGGGGTTCCCATATTGGTTTTATAAGGACAAAACAAGATGGGCTGGAACAGTTTTTGCCACCGTGGGAAATGCTGAAGTCTCGACCAACGGCGGCAACGACCGAACCCCAGTCGAATTCGGGGCGATTGTCACGGCGAGCAAACAGAATTTCTCGCCCAGTGGAGAAGACACAGGTAGCATGGACAAGGAAAACTGGTTCTCGAGCCCTAATAAAAAAATGCACAAATTGCACATTAATCCTGTTTTTTCGTCAAGTTTTTCATATATGCCCTCGAAAAATCCGGGATTGACGATACGTCCCCAGCTATCCAATATTCTGTAGGAATTACCCATCAAGACTTTGAATATAACAGCACGACCCCTAAACCTTTATGCCTTCCCGATAAAGTCCTTACCGTCTCAGAATTCTCAGATACACCCCCACTATTCTACTGAAATTTTGATACAGACCCAGAACTTTGTTACTCCTCTGATACAACCACTCAACTCTTCAGATTCTCACAAACAGACCCACGTCTCTACAAACTTTCTAAAAACGCCCTCAAACTTCAAAAAAATTCAGAAAAAATCAACAACAAACACAAAAAGAAATACTCGATCCCAAAAACAACACATTTTAAAAAATTCACAATTTTTCGGAACCGGATGCTTTGATCTCTCCCGGATCAGTAATGTGATACATCCGTAGCATACACCGCAAGAACTCCTATCTATCCTGAATAATCGATGGTTGTTCGATTGTGGGGCTACAGATACCATAACCAATGATGCCAAATATCTTGTTGTTCCCTCTGTACCACAAAAAGAATGCATTCAAACAACAAATGGGGGTGTATCCCGGGCTGCAGGCGTTGGCACTATTCAGATATCCTCTCATCTGAAATTAACCAATTATTTATATGTCCCGTCCCTATCCTACAAATTATTATCAATTAGCCATATGACTGAGGAATTAAACTATTGAGTAATTATCTATCTTCATTTCTGTTTACTGCAAAACCTTCATACCCGGGGGATTATTGGATGTGGCACTGAACATGGAGGATTGTACTATATCGATGAAGTGACTCAGCCTGGCACAGCTAAGATATCTCATGGAGCTACAAGTCGACAATTGTGGTTGTGGCACCATTGTCTGGGACAACCGTCGATGGGGTATCTGAAGCTGTTATTTCTGCATTTATGTATAAAAATGGATGGTTTTCTCTGTGACACTTGCTGCTTAGCAAAAACTCATCGTCAGTCTTATTTGCCTAATAATACTCATTCCAGTTCAATTTTTTCTTTGGTACATTTTGATGTGTGGGGACCAGCTCCCGAAACAAATTCAGGCATGTTTCGCTATTTTCTTCTATTTATTGATGATTGCACTCAAATGACCTGGGTTTATTTCCTAAAACATAAGTCAAAGGTGTTTTCCAAATTTGTCGAATTTTATACCATGATTGAAACCCAATTCCAGCAGAAAAATTGGATACTTCGATCTGACAATGGTGGACAATTTGTTGACCAGTCTATTAAGTAGTTCTTCCTGGACAAAGGACTTGTGCACCAGACCACTTATTCTCATACCCCGCAATAGAATGGTGTGTCTAAACGCAAAAATCAAATCATGCTAGAGATCACCCGAGCATTAGTCATTGATGCTCAAGTCCCTCAATCATTATGGACTGAAGCTGTTGCCACTGCGGTCTACCTCATTAACCGCCTACCTACGAAAGTCTTGGATCTAAAGACTCCACTCCGTACATTAGCTACATATTCTGAGGTACCCTCTGCTTTGGCGTTACCACCTAAGATTTTTGGGTATTCTGTGTTTGTTCATATCCCTAAGTCCGAAAGAACCAAACTAGATTTGTGTGCCCTGAAGTGTGTGTTTGTGGTGCATGGGATCAATCAGAAAAGATATCGTTGTTTCCATCCTACATCTAACCGACTATTTACAATTATGGAATGTACCTTCTTGGAAACATAATTTTTCTACCATACTCAATCCAGTGGTCAGGGGGAGTCTACATGTATTGGTCCACTGAATTAGTTGATCTGTATACCTATAGTAAGTTCGAATACTACTGTTTCTGAGTCCGTTATTGCTCCTGAACACATAGTACAAACTCCATCACCAGTGCCATTATCACCTCCTCCATCTGAAGCTCCTGAGATGTTAATATTGAGAAAATACTTGATCCTGTTTCTGTTGTTCATTCTGACATTGCAGTTCCTGAAGATATAGTGGATCAATACATATTGCCTCCACGAAGTACACGAGGAGTTCTAGCAAGACGATATGAGCCTGATCACATATCTCGACAGTCAAAATATCCTATGATTAATCTGGTCAGGGGGAGCTTGTCCCAGTCCGCTAAGACATTTATTGGATCAGTGTACTCTGAGAAGGTTCCTCGAACAATTCAGGAAGCTCAAGGAAAATTGGAATGGCGCCAAGTAATGGAAAGTGAGATGATAGCGTTGATAAAAAAAATATGGAACATGGCAAAAATCGATGTTACGTGAAGGAAAGAATGTTGTAGGGTGTAGATGGACGTTCACCATCAAACATAAGGTTGATGGAATAATTGAAAGATACAAAGCTCAATTTGTTGCAAAGGGATACATTCAAACCTATGGAGTTGACCACTCCAAAACTTTATCACCAGTAGCCAAGATTGATACAATACGAGTATTATTCACCATTGCAGCTAATCAAAATTGACCTCTACATCAGTTCGATGTAAAGAATGTTTTTCTGCATGTTGGTCTAGAGGAAGAGGTATATATGGAGCCACACCCTGGATTCTCAAATGAGTTTCAACAAAATGAAGTATGCAGGTTAAAGAAAGCTCTTTATGGTCTAAAGCAGTCTCAAGGAACTTGGTTTGGCATATTCACTATAGCAATGAGAAAATATGGGTACAAGTAAAGAAACTCTGATCACACACTGTTTTTGAAAAGAAGAGGAGAACTTATCACATGCTTGATTATTTATGTGGATGATATGGTAATTACTGGGGATGATACAGAAGAGATTGAGATACTCTGAAAAAATTTGTTTCAGAAGTTTGAAATGAAAGACTTGGGAAGACTGAAATATTTCTTAGGTATAGAAGTCCTGAGATCAAAAATAAGAATCTTTATCTCACAAAGAAAATACATTCTGGACTTATTGGCAGGAACAGGACTAATGGACTATCGCCTAATAGATTCCCCGATGATGGCAAATCACAAACTTAAACTCGAGGATAAAGCGCCACAAGCAGATAAAGAGAAGTATCAACGATTAATTGGAAAGTTGATTTATTTATCTCACACCAGACTCGACATTGCATATTCGGTAGAAGTAATCAGTCAGTTTATGCACAAGCCCCAAGAAGAACATATGGCAGCAGCACTCCAAATTGTGAGATACTTGAAAGGAACGTCGGGTAGGGAGATCACCTTTCGAAAGCATGGACATCTGAACATGCAAGCTTACACAAATGCATATTGGGCAGGCTGTCATACAGATAGACGATCAACTTCAGGATACTTTATCCTTATTGGAGGAAATTTGGTGATCTAGAAAATTAAGAAACAGAAGGTGGTAGCTCTCTTTAAGTACTGAAGCTGAATTCAGAGGCATTGCCCAAGGCCTCACCGAGATTTTATGCATAAGAAAGTTGCTAGCAGAAATAGGTTTTCCAGTCTATCAACTTTGCCCACTAATGTGTGACAACAAGGCAGCAATCAGCATTTCAGAAAATTATGTTTAGCATAATTGCCAAAGTATATAGAGATTGGCAAGAACTTCATAAAGAAAAAACTTGAAGAAAGAATTGTGTCTCCTATTTGTACAATCAAAAGATCAATTAGCTGATGTATTAACCAAAGCAGTCACAAGAAGTGCATTTCAAAGAATTCTACATGAGTTGGGCATTGAAGACCCCACTGCTCAACTTAAGGGGAGTGTTAGATTAAAACAAATAAAAATAGGAAAGATTTTGTCTAAAAAGTCAAAGGAAGGATCTCGCACTTAGGGATCCTCCCTTATCAACAAAATCTTGCCGAGTATTGTACCTAACTCTAGATCTAACATCCTCTATTTATTGTAATACAAAGGATGAGAATTGCAAGTTGAATCAATTGAAAAAATCAAATCTTTCATCTAAGTGTTATCGTCTGGCTTTTTGAGGCAAATGATATCATACCGGGCTTCAATTGTGTGAATGAGGGTTGTCTAGGGACTGGAAGATCAACAATTTCATTATTAAGCAAGGATAGAACTTTTGAGATCGTTGGTCACGATGTGGCAAGTTTTTGAACACATAGCAATCCGATATGTATGCACCTAACGATTTCCACCCTGAATCTTGGATTCAATATTTGTTGGTCTGTTATATCCTCAAGGCTCTCTTCATTCCATGATATCCACGCCTGAAAGGAAAAATTTCATTAGGGATCTTCAGACGACTCATTTGGTAGACAATTAGAACTGAAAGTATGGTTAATCTACATGTTCCAGAAAGTTGAGAGGCATGTTATCGTCAACGAAGCTCGTACTTCTTCTTCCGCTTATTATCTCCAACACTATGACTCCAAAGTTGAACACATCAAATTTTTTGGAGAACATTCCTCTGGCACATTCAGGGGTCATGTACCTGTTGCATGACTGAATGTCTTCATCTACTTTGAAATGAATTGAAACATCTCATTGAAAAGTTAATAATTGATGAAGCCTTGATTGTTTTTGTGAGATTACAATATAGAACCTGTTAATAAATAGATTAATCTTATTATGTTCAATCACTTAAAACTCATTAACATATTCGCAAACTAAACTGCTCGATAATGATGCAGTTTAGTAAGATACATACTTGGAAACAGAATGGTCAGTACAGTAAGTGTAAATGAGGCAATCAGGAGGGTGTCGAGCGCAAGAGTTTTCGTGGGGTAATGAGTATAGGAGATGGGTGGTGAGATAGTGCTTAAATCTTACGAAGACTCTAGTGGGGGTGTAGCACACCGTTGGTGCCAAGTGTAGATATGAAGAGGGGTGCCCGAGAGGAAAACATATCCTCTGAGACAGAAGGGGCATCAAATATCATAATTGGGTGAGGGATGATCTCGACGACCGAAGATGGGGGGTTGGCTAGAGAGGCAAAAGTACCTAAAAATATGGAACATTTTTCAAAAAAGTAACATCCATTGCGTGATAAAAATGATGGGTAAGAGGATCATAACACCGATAATCTTAGACATGGATGAGTAACACAGAAAGTTGCACCGAATGGCTTTGACATTGAGTTTAGTCCGAGTTGGACTTTTGTTGTGAGCAAAGCAAGTATACCCAAACATTCGTGGGACTAAAGGAAAAAGCACGATTTCGTGCTGAAGAAGATATAGGCACTCTACCATGTAGGATAAGACTATGGGTCCTATTGATGATATAAGAGCCAGTAAGGACAGTCATATGCCAAAATGACTTTGGAATCTCCATGCCTTGAAGAAGATACCGGATGATATACATGAGAGGACGATTCTTGCATTCCTCCATGCCATTCTGTTCAGAAGTATAGGGGCGGGTAAACTGTTGGAGGATAACATATTTTGTCAATTTGGCCCTAAACTCATCAGAACTATATTCCTGTCTATTAACAGAACAAATATGACACACCACAGTATTGAATTGAGTTTAGACCATTTGCAGAAAAGTGCAAAAATAGGAGAATACTTTAGACTTCTTTTGCATGAGGTAAATCCAAGTACATCGAGTATAATCATCAATAAAGATAGCATAATAATGGCGTTGTAAAAAAGATGTTATCGGAAAAGGATCCCAGATATAAGAATGAAATATATCAAATGTCTAGGATGCACGATACATGTGAAGAATATAAGATACGCGGGTATGTTTAGACAATTCACAAACCACACAATAAAAAGAAAAAATAACATCGCAAGCTTTATTCAGTTCACGAAATAACCAACAAAGATATTGAAAGTTTGCATGGCCAAGATGCACATGCCATAAATCTAAAGTCTTACAAGAAAAGTCACATTGATCCATGGAAGCCTTTCCCTTTGCCAGCTGTTGCAATTCTTTTTGCATATTTCCTATAATCTAACAAAGGTTGTCTTTCCTTTCTAGCGCAAGGTCACTTGGACTATATCCTTCATAAGATGTCTCTGTCAGGTGAGCTATAGTATTTCCTCTGTCTTTCCTTTTCTGGTCACCCAGCTCAAGGTAGCCTTCAGTTGGAAGCACTGTGTGGCCACATGCTCTGTCTTACCATAGTGTCCACAATTTTTCAACTTGTATAGTCTGCGACCATGTGATCACCTTTTCCACAGTGACTGCATTTCAGACCTGCTCGTTCAACCCTTCATTTTCCTGAATCATCTTTCTCCCATCCGGATGACTTAGCCAACATAGCAGAGTTCTGTGCATCATCTCCCACTTCATACTTTTCTAACTTCTCTCTATTTTTCTACCGCATATATCATCCCGTAAACTTTATCAATCAATGGTAAAGGATCCATGTTAATGATCCTGCCGCTCTCCCTATCAAAAGCTTCATTCAGCCCCATTATGATTCCATCACTCTATCTTCATTTTCTCGTTGCTTAAGCAAGATTTCCACTTTCCCATCCACGTGTGGAAGTGGTCTCAACTTGTCATATTGATCCTAGATCATCTTCAATCACCCATAGTGCTCACACACAGTCTGAGTGTGTTGCCTCAACATAGCTACGTTCTTTTCAACTCAAACAGGTACGATAAGTTCGAACTATCAAATCTCGTCTCTAGGCTTTGCCACAATCTTCTAGCATCATATATGAACATAACCTGATTTGTCAATGTAGGAATCATAGAACCCTTAATCCACGAGCACACCAGACTCTTCGTTCGCTTCCACTTCATATACAAGTGTGAATCTTCATCTGGCATTTCCAAAGAGCCATCAATAAAGCCTACCTTCAATTTCGCTTCGAAGGATGAAATCATGGCACTCCTCCAGATAAAAAAAGTTTCCTTCTGTCACCAAGATTGTTACCAATTGCATTCAAGGCTTTCATATCCATGGACAAGCAATTGTTCTTCCAACAACTCCTCCATCTTATGGCGATGTCAATTCTTCAATTCCAGAGACTTCTCCATTACAGCAGCAATCTCCAGATCCATCTTTTCCATTTTCAATCTGCGAGTTGTGCACAGATTTCAATAGCAGATCGTAATCTTCTTTGATACTATGTAAAATTTCAAGCACTCACAGAGAATCTAAGGAATTCAAGAACAGGATTTGCGGGGAAGAACACGTGCAGTGCTTTTATTAAGCAGAAAAAATGGAAAAGAAAAAATGTTAAACAGGCATCCCTATTTAACATAGGGACAAAATGGTAATTTTGCCCCATTCCTTGTGTTCCGTGCGGCCTAAATCCGTGCGCTATATCATTCCTGAAAAAATTATTAAAATGTTAAATAGAATAAAACAAGGGCCATTGCATCAGGGCGGATCAGGTGGACGTAGTCGCTCCACGTCAGCAGCAGTTAAGTTGCATAATAGCCTTTCACGCGCATTTCCTTCACTTCTTTGAGGTAACAGAGGCTGATCAATGTCATCAGTGCATTGTGCAGAAACATCTTAAAAACTCCGTGAGCCACTTCCTGCTAACTTCAATAAACCCTAGTTTGAGCGGCATTATCGGGATTGGGGATGGTCCAAAATTTTTCTTTTGTTCACACATTTGAATTTCAAAAGTAATTCTATAATAGATCAAATCAAACCTTAAGAAGTAACACTAAACCATACCAAAGTAACATTAATGACCTTAAATACCTTATTTCATAACAAATTTAAGGATGATTATTCAATTTCATTCAAGACTCATTCTTTTCTAACCTTTTACCACATTAATTTTTATAGTTTTAACGGTGACCCCTCCAATTTGTATTTGGCACGAAACAAGGCAGACTAGCCCACCCTTCCTTTGGGTCATCTTGTGTGGGCCCAGCCCTTCTCACCCCCAAATTTTTTTGGGGTTCCCTGGAAATTTTATTGATTTTTCCTCGAATTTTAAGCTTAATCTCCCCTTGCCACAAACACAAACGATACTAAAGCCCTATTTTGCGCATGTTCTTAAAATTATACTTGTGCTTACAAGCATTTTTTTTCCCCAAAAAATGAGTGTTTTGCGCAGCCCATCTTCTAAAGAAAACCTTCTAAAAAATAAACACCTCCTGACATACCTTTTTTCTTGTTAAAAATTAGAATGACATTATTGTAATTATATCAAACTTGAAAATGATTTACAAAATAAGATTACCCTCACGAATTATTTTGTAAATGTATCTTAATCATCGATCACCAAAAATTTGTTAAATTCATAGTTAAATGAAAGCTATTTTGATAATTTACAATTAATTTTGTAGTATATAATTAAGGGCATGTTTTGCGCAGGCTTCTAAAAATTATAATTGGATTATAAGCACCTTTTTAAAAAAATGAGTGTTTTGCGCAGCCAAACTTCTAGTACTTATTCTTATTTTAAGAAGATAAACCTTCTAAAAAATAATCAACTCTTGACATATTTTTTTCCTTCTAAAAAATAAGTACCTCAATTCCGGCACTGTGGAGGGGTCCGGCATGGGGGG
>JAOWBN010026032.1:0-10464 GCA_028565015.1 Pinguicula moranensis
GCTTGTAAATCAAACCTTGGAGATAGAAATGGAAGAAAGGACTTTCAGTGTGCAGGTGGCTGAAGAGCTAGATCAGCGACGACAAGTTCTTGTTTGGCAATCTCACTGGAATGCCTAGAACAGGACAAACAGAACCTGCAGTATTATCGGAGAGGAGTGGCCCTCTCTCGCTCTTTGAAACGGGGATAACAAAAGAATACTGCAACACCATGAGCAATCATCTGAGAATGAGATTATTGAACGTGAAGAGGTTAGAAAAATCTCGACAGAAAATTCTATCGATGAAGTTGGGATTCGACCGGAATTCAGTGTTCCCAAATCGGAAAAAACTTCTGGTGACTCAATACTCGAGGAGAATTGTATGGCGAATCCTCAACTCTGTCTAATAGCCAAAAGAAGCTCTAGAAAAATTCAGTTGGCTAACCTAAGTGAAGTCAACGTTGTCAATAGTGAAGATTCAGGCATAGCACATCCGGGTAAAAAAACTGATCCTGAGGAGTGTTTAGCCAAATTGGTGATTGCCCCGAATGATCTTGGCAAATTATAGCTGGAGAGAGAAAAGCCTAGTCAGGCACTGATATGACTCAAATAGTACATCTTTGCTTAGGCAATTTCATGATGATTTTGTTTAACTTACACCCATTTAGGTAGGATCTAATATTTTTATGGCATAATTTATGCTTTGGTAGTGTTCTATGTGCAAGTAATGATCATTGGATGAAAGTTACGATTTTCTAGTATGGTACGAGCAAAATTTTCATTGATTAATGGCCAATTTTAAAAAATTCAGAACTTATAATATGAGTGTCTGATATGGACGTAAAAGATACACATGAAAAGCTTATAAAACACAATACAACTTACATGGAGAACACTTTCCAATCTTCGGATTATAAAGTGGTCAAATTTTAGTCCCTTCTCTCTATTTTTGGTTGAGTTTTTATTGTTGGAAAATTCGTACGGTTTTGTAATTTTTTGAGAAAAAATTTAGAATAAATTCTTTCTTCACTTCTTTTGATCCAAAGATGACATCCTCTTTCAGAACTCTCATGGCGCGATCATCGATGAGAAAGGCTAATATTTATTTACTATTAACATGGAGTAGGGTGGTTGTATAACATATTGTTCAAATTTTGTGTTCTTTGCAGTTTGGATTTTATGCTACATATTCTACACTAATGTTTTGATTTTCAACTTGCAAGTTTTGTTTGCGTCAAAACATGCTTGTTCAAGCCAAGGACTGATTGTCTCTTTAGCTACGGAATTGGGAGCATATTTATTTTAGAAACTCTTGAATCATTCTTTGAAAATAGGAGTTTTTATGGGCGGATTATAGTGTATATGTGTTAGAAGTTATATTAAAATTTATAACGCATATTTTTAGAATTTTAGTATAACGAGGGTGAATTTATACGCTATGTGTTTAGTGCTATAGATTTATAATTCTAATTATATGTAAAGTGTGTTAGAGTGAAAAATCAACACTTTCCAATGAGCTTAAAATCAAATTAGGGACTTTAATTTGATATTATGTGTTTTAGCCACCCGAAACATGTTAGGAGTAATTTTTCTCATTAAAATTCAACAAAACTCGTGTGCTTTTTCTTTCTCTCCGTAGTTCAATTAGTTTCTGCATTTAATTTTATGATTTTTTATTTTTTATTTGGTCACTCTGCATCTCAATTTTCTTGTTGTTGTTAGGGTTAACGAGTCTGTGTGCTAAGAGTCTAATTTATCTCCCTGTGGTTCAACCCCTTTATTGCTATAATTAACGTTGTTCGCTTGCAGTTTATAGTGATTTTAGGGTATTTTAGCTTGTTCCGTGATTACTTGCGCATTAATTATATACCTTAAGATTCACCTCAATTGCTGCATTAAATCTCGAAGACTCTTAAAAAATGGGTTGTCAACCTCTCACAAGTAGAAAATTATATAGAGGCTCCTTTACGGCCTTATTAAACCGGCATGCGAATATTAATCTTTAGCCCTCATTGCATCCAACACTGAATGAGTGTCGCCTAAGTCTGAACCAATCAGAAATGGCAGTTAATCCAGTTGATTCCAATTATGAGATCCTTATTTCTCAAATATCGGATCCATTCTGACTCCTACCGCTGCTTGAACTTTTGCCAAAATCATTCCAAATCAAGAGACTAGAAAATTTTGTACTGTCCACATGTGCTAGGTTAAGATAACATCTGTTAACGAGGAATTACCAAAAGCATAAAATGTTGTCCCAGTATCAATGGGAGATAATTTTATACCATCAAACCCAGAAGAGGTGATTGAATTAGCTATCGAGTTGAGTGTCTCCCTGAGGACACCTCAAACAAATCTTATCTCACGGTTGAATCAAATGCAAGACAGAGATTGTGAGAAATACAACAGGATAATCGCTGATGCGAGAAATAAAGTATCCTCTACTTAATACAAATATTGTCTTATGATATTTGTCGTCTCGGCTCGAACCACAGGTGACTGGAATTAAAGGAGACTGTCAGAAAACATTGTGTGGATTTTCTCTGTGTGCAAGAAAGCAAACTACCTGCCTTGGATCGCTGGAATTGCAATCCGATGTGGCCAAATGAAGGGTTCGGCTGGAGTTATCATGCAACAAGAGGGAGTTCAGGAGGTCTGGTTTGTTTATGGCAACTCTCAGTGATGTGAATTTTCTGTCGTGAAAAATAAACATGGAGTCAGTAACTTATTCTTGTATCAAGAGAAACACACCAATTGAACAAAATTCGAAATTAACAAAAATAAAGGATAGATTGTGCAACCCAACAAAAAGTTACACGAAATAGAAGAATGGTAAAGAACGGAGATGGAAGAAGCGTATTATGCTGTAGAAATCCAATCAAACATGGAATATCAACCCTAGCCAACTACTACGCTAGAAACCAATGTAAATCAAAGGTTCAATCAAACGCCTATCTGAGGATCTACTCTATGATAAATATGAGGATCATAGAATCAATCTTTACATGTACCCTAACATGCATACAACCTAATTCTCTTTAAAATAGGAATTCAATAAAACAAATAGATCTTTTTCAAAGCTCATAATAAAATTAACTCCAAAAACCTGTTTTGAAAAGGGTTGGAATTTGTCTTTAAATAGGCACAATTTTAATGGGCTTAGTATTCTAATCACTAGACTTTATTTGAGCCCTATCTAATTTAAATCGTATTAAAAGTGAACCTTGCCTGAGTAAGAAGCTCATCCTAACGTAATTCCTAAAAGTAGGAAATTACATATTTACATTAATATTTGAAATTCTCACATATTAATGAATTAATTTAATTAAAAGGCATAATAAATAAAATGAACACCCATCTTGGCATCTTCTAGCAAGGGCCGTGACCTCCGACACGCACAATATTCCATATGTTCAATATGATCTCAATAACTCGTGTGTCAACTTCCAGTTTGAGAATAGTATGTATCAAAATTCTTATCTCACAATCGGGCCCTTGAAATTTGATATCCTTCTGTCATAATATGTCTTGATGCGTCCTCTGCCACTAGGTAAAATTTCAGTTCGATCAGAATACGTTGAAACCTCCGATCGACAATAAAACTAAGGTTGTGTAGTACTGCAAATAACAGATCGTGAATGAACAAAAGTAGTCTGTTCCAAAATTCATATCTCATCGGACAACTAAAATTCAATTTACTTTTGAACAAGAAAACACCCAATGAGTGTCATCACTCCAGTTAAATTTTCAGACCGATTAGACTACATTTGTGCCTTTGATTGAAACAAATCATAAAATTGCATTTTGCTGTAATTCACATTACAGGGTCTAATTACTTTAAATCATGCAAGAACCCAAATTCGTCTCTGGCCTCTAGCATTCACATCACTAACGATAAGAAGGCATCTAGGATTTTCAATAATTTGAAGGATTTTGCGAACCTCAACTTTGAGAAGAAGGTGGATCTGGTAGATCACATTACATAATATTGCACCCCAGGCAGTACGCAATCTGGAAGAGTTAAGGACGTGAAGGAAAGGAGAATTTGATGAAGCTCTTCTTCAAGGAAGTGGGGTGCAGCGAAGGAGATTGATGCACCAAATGAGCCTACTAATTGAAGTTGTGATGTTGGGATAAAACTTATGGTGAAACTATATGTTGGAATTTTTTTTCTGATATGTGTTATGTAAAACTTATTTGTCTATTGCTTTTTATGTTTTTTGTGAACAAGATTGCGCCCCAAATAGATGCTAGGTTGATTTTCATATGATGAGCAGTGTTTTTCAAGTGTGTTTAGCGTTGTTTTTACAAGTGGATGCACAAAACTGCTTTATAGCTCTACCACAAGTTGATGCACAATCTGATGCACAAAATGCACAACAACACACGTAACAATTAAGTCTAGCTCCACCTGTAGTCCTATTCGTTTTCAACATTCTTGCAAAATGCAAAGACTGCTATACTGCCCTACTTTCACAACCAACATTCAACAAATACATAAATGCAGACAAAAACAAATCGGTAACCAAATAAACATATTTCAAAGATTTCAAAGAGAGGTGTCATAAGCAGACATGTAACAACATAAGTCTTCACAAACCACAAAATAAAAGCATTAGCCGATAGCAAAATAAACATCGTTTCTTAAAACCAACCAACTAAAAACCAAAACATATGTTCAAACTGATGTAAACAACATCAGGGATCTTTTTCGTCATCTTCCTCATCTTCATATCCAAACAAGACTTCGGGAAACCCTAACTCAGATCCAGGCAAAGCTTCGGAAAACTCCACCAACTCAACGTCATTTTTTTAAGGAAGTTTACTGACTTTATTTCAAAGAATTAAAGAATGGGATTACAATGGTTTAATGTTAGCTATTCCAAACAATTGTCGGCCTCATCTACCACGCTACCAACCCATACGCAGATCTTTTCTTCTTTGATTTCCAGATTTCTCAGGTATGAACCAAGAACTCCTCGAAAGCTTCTTCCGGCATTTTCTCTTTCGACTGGAATAAAGTTTTGTTTCTGTTCAGCCAAATGCTCCAATTTGCCACCATCCACAACATTCTCCAAGGTCTTTGCTCTCTGATCCGGTTCGGTATCGATATATGAATTTGGTAGTTCACTCTTGGATCAGTATGGATTATAACCACACAATCGAGCCATCTATAGATCAATTGCCAGAATTTGAAAGTTTAATCGCAGACCGTAAAGGTATGATCTATTGTTTCTGGATGTATGTTGCAGAACTTGCATAGAATAGAGAAGTTAGCAGGGTTAATGATGTTGCGAATCTGTAGGTTTTGCAGTGTGGGGATTCTATTTTGAAGCATTCTCCAACTAAAAGCCACAATCTTCAACGTCGTTGATCATTTATCCACCCATACCAGAGGCGTTCCCCTTGTGAAATTTTAGAGCTCTCACCATAGGGAGTCAGTCAAATTACTCGTCATTCACTTCGTTCTCACCTTCGGGTAAATATTGAACACAGTGGACGACTAATGGTTATCCTAAACCTTTGAAATCTTTCCTTCAACAAGTAGGGGATTGATGCATTTCCAAGACATCGCCAGGCCGGATCTATGATACCGTAACCTGAACTGAGGTGGGCTTCTTTTCCATCAAATCATATGGTACATTGAGGCTCTTCACAGACAGTTTTCGATTGGGTGATGGAAGGGAGAGAGGGGGCGATTGCGGTGATTAGGGTTCGTCCGAATGCAGAATAGGGTTAAATAGGTAAAAACGTTGAACCTTAATCACAGTAGTATTTTCAGCCGCGGGCAATCATGCAACTTCAGATAACTCAGGATTATCCTAATCCATTATCAAACGTTCCCTAAGGAATTAATGATACTACACGTTGCGTTGTTCATCTATAAAAATTATTTACTGAGGATTGATGAAATACTACACGTTGCGCTGATTAATGATACTTATAGTATCCGGATCTTCGAGAAATATACTACTATTACTGCAGTTCCAGGTTGCACCCAATGATTCGATTAAACTCCAGGAATTCTGGATTAAGAAAAAATTCTGACTAGCCACTATAAATTCAAAATTCCAAGAGGATTCATCCCCTTACCAGCAAATCAGTTGTTTTTTTGTCCGAAGAATCTACTTGTGTGAAATTAGAAGTAGATGATCATAGCGAGTTCTGTAGTGTAGTCATACTTGTTGTAAGTGTGCTCCTACTTGTTCCATAGAAATAGCAAGAAGAAACATACAATGTCAGTCAAATTACTACATTTTCATATCATGCTAATTTTCAATGCATATGTAGACAAACTACTAAAAATTCTTGTCAAGCTATTGTGTTTGGGTCACACAGAGTGCATTGTATGGATCATTGGTTGCAGCGGAGACATAGGGTCGTCTTCCTAGATTAGATCAAAGCAGTCGGGGAGGTGGTAGAAGAGATTAAAGTGAGATTGCGTCATGGTTATATGGCTGGGAAATGGTTGAGGGCGTGGACACGGTTACGAATTAGCTCTGTGCCCACCTCAGTTGTGTAAAACTCATTTTTGGAACATGATCATCTGTACTTAGCACATTTTGTGCTTTGGTGAAGAATGCAAGTTTTAAATGATTAAAACAAAATGGTTCTTGTCAAGTTACCTGCTCCTGTATAGCATCTTCATGGAGTAGTCTGCCTCTTTGGTCATAGAGAATGAGCCCACTAAATCTTGGCAGTTCACATTTCTCACCCATCAGAATAGACCTCTACCACAGTGCTGGAGTTGATTTATGACTGATCTTCCCAACATCTGCTTCTACAACATCCATCTTCACCAGCAAAGGAGCGGGTGCTTCTCGTCGGCTCAGACTCAAGTCCTCTTCCCACTTGCTAGGCCTGCTCCACCGTATTGATCCCATTAGTGTTTTCACCACAGAGCACTGCCACTGGCGGCTCATCCCACGCGGCCTGCTGTGGCAGACCGGTGCATGGTTCTTGATGCACGCTCCCTTTTGTCCTGATTTTCCTTCTAGTTGATGCTACTGCTAAGCATACACCAATAACTAAGAGCAGAGTGCCTGCAAATAACCCAATAGCCTTGTGAGTTGATAGCTTCAGTTTATCCTCCAAGTTCCACAGTGCTTCCATTCCATCTATTACTGAAAGCCTCTAGGAAATGCAGCAATGGGCAAGAGATTTACAAAAAAACAATGGATCAGCCTTGTAGATTTGAATAATATAACTCCTCATGTGGCATCACCGACGGGAAATAGCTGCTTTTGGTTTGTGATCTGCGGGCCAGTTGGCATTGAACAGGGAGAATCTGCGTTGTTATGAGCCGTTATGGCTCACCGAATGGAATCCTCTGAATCACGGGCAACACAAGAATACAATAATAATGAATAACTTAAGACATGAGTAACATGTAATGTATGGTCTCTGTCTGTAGATAACATGGGGAAGAAATGACACTGTGATGCTCCAATGTATTTTTCTTAGTTGGGGAATTTTCACGAACAGGTGGTTGATTTGATTCAGATGTACGGTGATGCAAAAAATCGTTAAATTAATTAAGAAAGAAAAGAAGTTGTCAAACTGGTCCACCGTCCACACAACCAATTCAGTTCTATTTTCCGGCAGAATTACGAGTTGCTACTGTAACCTGTCGGCCGCCTATAACGCCGATCCTGCTTGACGAAGACCTGCAATTTTCTTTTCTCTGCAAGTAGTTGTAGAAGAAGAAGAATAGAGAATGCAATCTTGCACTGTGAAAAGCAGTCATTTTCCGTCACTCCACTCTCATTCTTATAGACGTCCGTTTTCAAGTGCACCACCACCGCAAGTGCGGCTCACTGAAATTTTGTCCCCGGCCACAAAGCTCAAAGATATTCCCCTCTTTTCACTTGTTCAGAAACCCGCTTCCGTTGTTTGTCCGGGGAGCCATCTGAACTCACGGCCCAGATTGAAGCCTCGTCTGTGCGGCAATTCCCCGAATGCGCTGACGGTGGAGAAGAAGAGCTGGGTTGAAGCAGTTGGCGAGGTCATCTCCACCGCTTTTCCGGTGTGGGTGGCGTTGGGATGCTTGTTGGGTCTTTTGAAGCCTAGCTCGTTCGATTGGGTTCAGCCAAAATGGACTGTGATGGGAATCACCCTCACCATGCTTGGGATGGGCATGACTTTGACCTTTGATGATCTTCGCGGCGCCTTGGCCATGCCCAAGGAGTTGTTCACCGGCTTCCTGCTCCAGTATTCGGTAGTCTTGGCTTGTTCCGCCTTTATTTTATTCTGAAACGCTTGCTCTTTACATCGAGTTTCTTAAACTTCCGAACATATGTTGAAGTCAAGAAGGTGAATTCCCGCTTAGAGTATATCTTTATGATCTAGGTAATGCCATTATCTGGATATTTCGTGAGCAAGCTCTTAGCTCTGCCACCTTATTATGCGGCTGGCTTGATACTCGTGGGTTGCTGCCCTGGAGGTATGATACGTGCAATTTACTTGGTTGTTTCTCATCTCATACTTGTGCTCTGGTTGCACAAATCACAAATGTCAGCTGATTCTTTTTCTTTCCTTCTTTGTGTTTTTTCAGGTACAGCCAGTAATATAGTTACATACATTGCACGGTATGTGAATCTTTGAACACTTACCATTAACTGATGAAATGTTTCGAAACTAAGTCCTTACAACTTTTGTGCCACAGTGGCAACGTGGCTCTCTCTGTGCTTATGACAGCAGCAAGCACTTTCTCTGCTGTGGTAAGTAGATCTTTGTTGTTAAGTTTTGAGAAGCCTCAAAACGAACCTTTTTTCGGTTGTTTGAAGTCCTTTTATGACTATACATGCCTGCTTCCTGAAAGGACTTATATTCTCTATTGTTCGCAGGTTATGACACCTTTTCTCACGGCAAAACTTGCAGGACAATATGTTGCTGTGGATGCAATGGGCCTTTTCATGTCGACTTTGCAGGTCTTAATTCTATTCATAGTTTACATGTTTCCTACTTACCAGATTTGTTTCATTGAATATGGATACATCCGTTGCGTCTTCCAGGTTGTTCTTCTTCCTGTTTTGGCTGGTGCATTTCTCAACCAGTACTTCAAGAGCCTCGTTAAGATTGTCAATCCCTTAATGCCGCCTATTGCAGTAGCTACTGTTGCAATTCTCTGTGGCAATGCCATTGCTCAGAGTTCGTCTGCAATCCTTGTGTCGGGTCGCCAAGTTGTGATAGCTGCTGTTCTCCTTCACGCACTCGGGTTTTCCTTCGGTTATGTACTTTCAAGAATGTTGGGGATCGACGTTTCCTCTGCAAGAACAATTTCTATTGAAGTAGGCATGCAGGTATGATCACTCGATTCCGCAGAAACACTAGCGGTCAGCCTTCTTATGCTGTAGGTTAATTTCTTTCTTCTGCTGCTGCTTTTTTACTTTGTGAAAGCATGTATTGTTGTTCAGAACTCGGTGCTTGGTGTTGTGCTTGCCACTCAGCACTTTGGGAATCCATTGACAGCAGTGCCCTGTGCTGTTTCTAGTGTGTGCCATTCAATCTTCGGCAGCGCTTTGGCTGGAATCTGGAGAAGTAGTATCCCACCCAAAACAGAAGATATTGATGTGAAGCACAAGGATGACAAAGAAACCAATCTGGGACGTGTTTAAAATCAAAGTTGTGACGTCTCTTGCATTATCTTTTGTTGTTGCACGGTTGGTGACGAGTGAACGATCATCATAATTTTGGTATTGAGGCTTTTCAATTCTGACATTTATGTTAATTGGCACCTAAGGCGAAATTAGCCCAAAATTTTGGGCACCAGGCTCCGCCTGCCCCTATATCTACCAGTGGCACCAAGTGACAATAAACATGACAGCACACAACGCTAACTTGCTTGCACCAAGATAAATCATATTCTTGATTGATCACATAAATGTTTCAATGCATAAATGACTACTTGCTCTTAATATACAGATCAAACTAGAAACCAAGAGAAAAATGAAACTAACACTCTGATTCAGCTAGTGATAGAGCAGGAGAGAGGATGTTAGATCGGGAAGGACGCATCACCCGTGCCATGGTTCAACCAGTCATTTGTTGAGAATCAATGATTATCTAGACATTATACACAAGATGCCAGAAGCGGATCAATTGAAAACAATAGCTCGTCCCGCTTGTAACAGAACCATCCATCCAAACCAGTAGATTGCATATTACATTGGATTCACAGATGCATCACTCAGCCACTCGACAATCCCATTGCAATGCTTTAACCTTTTTTTTTTGGAAAAGCATGCAATTCTTTAACCTGTTTAGCCATCCTTGTCCACCCCAACACATTTGAGATCAATCCTCATGACCGATGTACCATGTCAGTTAAGTTAGCCCAAGCTGAACAGCACCAACCTCGCGAAGAGCAGTGAGAACAGTAGCAGAAGCTCCACCTTCAACAAATTACGTCTGAGCTTGAGACATGGCTGCATCAAATGCTATTCGACTAGTCAGCATGGCAGCTTTTGCTTGTGATTGGTAATA
>JAOWBN010026043.1:0-10462 GCA_028565015.1 Pinguicula moranensis
TTAACTTCAAACCAAATTTCCATCTTCATTAAAAACAAGTAGTACTATAATTTGGAAATGAAATGTCAATGTTTCTTTCTGGTTCTTAACTTCAAACCAAATTTCTATCTTCATTAAAAACAAGGATTTAGGGTCTACTGGGTGAGCCCATTTTTTATTTTTATTTTAAATACTTTTTATTATTTATTATTATTTTTTATTTTTTTGTATTTTTAAATTTTTTAATAAAAAAATTGATGAACGGGTCAAACCCGTAAGCTAAAAAATTGAGTCCGCAATTGCCCTAGGCAAAAACAGGTGAAACCAGACCTGCTCGTTTATCCATTTTTCCCATTTAACTTAGCTCATTTGCCAAACTCTAAGGGTGCGTTTGGTGTCCAGATTGGAGTTATCTGCATTCATGGATAACTTCAAGTTTACTCCGGATAAATTTTTCCATCCGTCGTTTGATAGTGAACACTCTGGATAATTGCTTGTAAGTTTTTCTCGTTTAGTATCAGGCGATTAAAAGGCGGATTACCTGCAATATCGGATAAATAAAGTGTTATTACCAAAATGTCCTTCCCAAATACATATAAATACTTGTTTTCTAACTAATTTAAATTAATTAATATAATAATTTGAATAAATTAAATTAATTAATATAGTAATTAATATAATTTATTTAATTAATATGATAATTTAAATAAATTAAGTTAATTAACATAATAATTTAAATAAACTAAATTAATTAATATAATAATTTAAATTAATTTAATTAATTAATATAATTTAATTCATTATTATAATAATTTAACTAAATAAAATTAATTAATATAATATTTAAATAAATAAATTAATTAATATAGTAATTTAAATAAACTTAATTAATTAATATAATAAGTTGAATAAATTAAATTAATTAATACAATAATTTAAATAAATTTAATTAATTAATACAATTTAATTAATTAAAATATTGATTTAAATAAATTTAATTAATTAATATAATAATTTAAATTAGTCAATATAATAATTTAAATAAATTTAATTAGTTATTACTATAAATTAAATAAATTAAATTAATTAGTATAATAATTTAATTTAATATATTAATTATTTTTTTGAACAATTTATGCATGGTGCATTTGTAATAAATAAGAAGTGTAAGGGCAATTTAGGTTTTAACCACGACGAATAACTGATTGTTTCAGTAAACCCTCCTGCGAAGGCGGACAAAAATGTTGGAGTTGTCCGCCTTCAAACCCTACCCGGAAGTTATCCAACGGGCAGCGGGCCAAAATATTTCGGATACCAAACAATGGACAAAATTCGATAACTACAGGTAACCGCTTCCTATCCGCCTTCTGACCGAACACCAAACGCACCCAATGATTGCTCACTTTTTTGCTCCCACGTGCAAAATGGACCGCGGACAGGATTCGGTTTGACACCGATCCCAAATTTTGATGGAGCGGAACTGGCGGTCCGCTCCCCCAGAAGAAAACCACCGTCAATTGGTGGTCCAACCCCGCCAGTTTTCGGCTTTTCGCTGGAATATTTTTTTAAAATAACAAAATTTATTTATTTTTTTAAAAAAAATCAGGTTAGAGCGGACCTGTGGTCCAACAGGAGATTTGACCACCTATCGGACCGAATAAAAAATATTTTTTTATTTAAAAAAACATATATATATTTTTCAAAATCTGGCGGTCCAACGGCTATTTTTTTTCAATATTTTTATCCCTATAAATACCTTATTCGCCCCTTTATTCCATTCATAACATTTTTGTTGTTCTTCATATATCCTTTACTAATAACTCTCTTTAAATCTCTTTTTCTTCTGCATTTTATTTAGCAATTTTTGGTGTCGAAGAGAAATATTTTTTTCTTCTTCATCCCCTGATTTTGACGATATAATTGATTTTAGTAGTTACAAGATCTTCAATTTGATTTTAGGAGAATCGGGCACACCACTACCAGAGGAGAAGGAAACACCGACTTCAAGTCAAACACCATCTTTTCAACTCGTGGTGGTAGCCGTCCACCCATTCGCCAACCGGTGTCTCAAAATCAAGGAAGGCCGAGATGAGCAATTCCCGGATTTTTATGGAATTTTTTTGAAAAAATTTCAAATCCGGAAAGAGGTCGTGACTACTTTTGGGTGAAGTGCTGGTTATGTCGAAAGAAATTTCACTTCAAAAAACATACGTAATTTTTTAAATTTAAATTATTTTTTTTAAAAATTTTTAAATTTTAATTTTTTTTAAATTTTTTAAATTTTGAATTTCTTTATTTTTTGTAAATTTTTAAATTTAAATTTTTGAATTATTTAAATCTTATATTTATTTAAAGATTTTAATTCATGTATTTTTTTTTGATATGGTGGGGGGTATGGGACATTTGCGAGACATGTTATAGGTAACCACCCGATAGATGTTGGACTCAATCCTACATAAACCAAACTTTCAAGAAGTTGGGGTTCTATCGCCGGTGGAACTGTAGTTGTAGTTGTACCTGGAGGTGTAGATACATCTTCTACTAGTAATTTATTTCGGTTTAGTCAAAATAAAAATAGGAAAGACTTAGTAGGTTTAACTTGTTCGGAAGAACTTCCCTTTAAATTTGCTGAAAGCTTAATTTAGAAAATTATGCGCGTATATGTTTAAATCCCGCATTTACTAGAATTTTACGCAAATCACTAGCGATATTGCTAAAAAATTTAAGAAAATAAAAAATAATTTATGTAAAGTTTTTTCATTTATGGACCATAAGGTTTCTATATGTAATTATATATGGTCAAATCATTGGCAATGTGAATAACTTATCATTGGATAGATAATGAGTAAAAAATATAAAAAAAGAATACTAGCCTATAAGATGTTTGATTATTCATATACTGCACAAAATATATGCACTATGATTATGTTAATTTTAGAAGAATATAATCTACAACATAGTTTATGTATAACATTTCTTTTGGTGATCGTTTTTTTCATATTAGATATATTTGTTATATGTGTACAAGATGCTCTCAAATGTATTGATTTAAGCACAAACCCTATTAGACGTACCATGATAAATAAGGATTGTCTACATGATGTCATCGTCATTTGCTAGATTAATTTGAACTAATTTTTCATGGCTTTTGCTTTAATACAGCATATCTAGCGGTCATTCTTCATATTTTCTTTAGTTTAAATTTGATTGCAGAAACTGATGAAAAGTTCAACAACATCCACCTAAATTTCTATTGTATCTTGGCATTATATTATCCTGCCTACTTTTATCCGTTTTAGTGTTTAGAAGAAACAACTTTCAGTAATGTTTTAACGGTTGTATGGTGTGTGTGTGTGTGCACGCATACTAGGTTGTGTGTTGAAATGGCCAATACAAAGAAAGGAGGTATAGAATTTTCTAATGAAAGATTTGGGATATTCTTACACGAATGAAATACTTGTTAATAGTAGAAAAGTCAAGACTCATTTAATGTTAAACTGTTCTAGTTTTATTGTACGTGTATAAATCACAATGTAAAGATGAACAAAAACAATTGAATAGAAAACAACTCTTTAATACAAACTATATAATTTATCATAGTATCAGAGCGAAATTGGTCCTGAGGACATTCTCTTCATCATTTACCGAGAATGGCGACTGCTAAAGAGCTACAATAGAAGCAGGAGGAAGAAGCTGCATTGTAGGGTTCTCATAACTCCATCACTCCGGCAACCTCAAAAAGCAGATACCTAACCGCCGATCATATTACAAATCTGATCAAAACTCTCAATCCTAGTCCTCAACTAGTACATACTAGCATTAAGTTGAATCACTACAATTATTCTATATGGTCACGTTTGTTATGCGTCTCCATCGGAGCACATGAACAACTCTGACATATTACCGAAGTCCCACCAACCCCAATCGCTGATGACCCAGCTTTTCCAACATGGGAACAAACAGATCTCACAGTAACTGCGTGGATTATTGATGCAATTGAACCTGATCTCATGTTGCAGTACACAGAGCAACCCTCAACCAAACAACTTTGGGATAGCCTAGCAGTCACCTTCACCAGCGGTGGCGATGCACTTCAGATCTACGATCTAACACTCCAGGCCAACCGACAACAACAAGGCATCAGCATACTCGAGAACCTGCTCGGCTCCTTCCAGTGGATTTGGCGAGACATAGACCAGCGACAACCAAATCCGATGACATCGCTGGCCGATATTGCAACTTTCAACCGCCTTCGACAGGAAACACGCCGGTTCCAATTTCTTGCAGCTGTGAATGAAGAATATGATGCAATTAAGCGAGATCTAGTGAAAGAGTGCCCACTTCCCTCCCCAGAGGTTGCATATGCTACGGTTCGATGGGAAGTTGCACGAATCAGGATCTTGAACAAGGGGCTTTGGAGCGATAATCGTTTAGGCGTTGGGGGCGGTTTTACCACCAAATCGCGGTCAGAAACAGCCCACGCTGGGGACAAATCATCATCCCGCCGAGAACCATTGGAAAATTGAAACTTTGGTGTTCACTGTGTAAGCGGGTGTGGCACGAGTAGTTTTGGTGTTATAAAATCATTGGCTATCCAAAAGGATGGAGAGACAGGCGAAAGTGAGGAATCCGTGACGGAATGGCGGTCACTACCAGTAGCAGCACGGAGGCTACCACTGTGGTTGGTGGCCAACAGGGATTTGGTGCGATTTTGATCTCACAGAATGCTAGAAGGAAAGGGCATACATTGGGCATCGAAATCGAAGGACAGTCTCGAGACAACAAATAGGCGGTGCGCTCCATGTATCAAAATGAAATAGTGGAGAAAGCGTGTGAGAGGTTGCCCCTGAAAATAGCCTTAAAGTCCCATACCCGACACCACCAAATACCCAGAACCCGCGACCCAGTCTAGCCTCATTCTGCTCCCTACCTGACAATACGGCCCAAACCTATTTTTGGGGTTGTACAACCCAACAAAAAATTATCAAGATGTCCTCCAATTTCAAACCCAAAATTCTTCGGACTCGGCTATTTCGGTGATGATGAAAATTCTCAAGCCCACATTGCCTACACCCCTGCATAGAAAAATCACCAGTGGATTTTCGATTGTGTGGCCACAGACACCATGATCTATGATCTGTTCGATTTTACAACCACATCTAAACCTCGCAAAACCCATATTCAAACTGTCAATGGAGGACTAGCCATGGTTCAGGGGGGCGGATCCTTGGAACTATCACCTTCATTAAAACTACCCAAATGCCTGTATGTCTCATCTTTTTCATGCAAATTACTCTATATCGGTCATGTTTCAAAAGAGTTGAATTGCATTGTTATAAGGTTTCCACATTTTGCTAGCTGCTGGACATCCAAACTCGGGAGATAATTGGGTGTGGCACTGAGAGAGAAGGTCTATACTATGTTGATGATGCCACTCAACATGGGATGGTTGTACTAGCTGATAGGACGGCAGATAGGCAGATTGGTTGTGGCATCGCCGATTGGGACATCCTTCTAAAGGGTATCTCAAGCTTTTGTTTCTTACTAGACAAAAGTCACCAACAAACTTATCCTTTAAGCACTAGTAGATCTATGGAATCATTTACTTTGATACATTCAGATGTTTTGGGGCCTGCTCCAAATGTTAGTCATGCTGGTTTTAAATATTTTCTCATATTTGTTGATGACTGCACTCATATGACTTGGGTATATTTTCTCAAACATAAATATGAAGTTTCCCAGAGGTTCTTTAACTTCTACACACTCATGGTATTCAATACAAAAAAGAGATCCGTATACTTCAATATGATAATGGAGGAGAGTTTGTCAATTAACCCATGCAGACCTTTTTTCATAACAGGGAATGATTCATCAAACTACATGTCCCCATTCCCCGCAGCAAAATGGAGTCGCCGAAAGAAAAAAACTGCATACTCCTCGAAATGACCCGTGCCCTAATCCTTGAGTCTCATGCCCCTAAGTCCTTTTGGGCTGATGCAGTTGCCACAGCAGCATACCTCATCAATCGCCACCCCACTAGGACATTGAATCTTCAAATACCTCTCCAAAAACTATCTGAGAGCATCCAGATCCCATCCACCCTTATCCTCTAACCTTGAGTCTTCGGATGCTCCATCTTTGCCCACATTCCCAAAGCCAACCAAACCAAGCTCGACCCATAAGCCTTAAAATGTGTCTTCCTAGGGTATGGGGGCAATCAAAAAGACTATCGATGTTACCATCCACCTACCCGTCGCACCTACATCACCATGAAGTGTGACTTCCTGGAGACAGAGTACTACTACTCCCACCAAAATGGTAAAGGGAAGACAAATAGTAGTGACCAATTGCGGTGGCTCGCCTATCCCGTCCTAGTCATAAGTGATACTACCCTATCTAATGTTGGTATCTTGGAGACAAATTCGAGAATTGAGCTTACATCTCCAACAAACGATGGATCCTCACTCGAAGTGCGACCTCCCGAGGTCTCAACCGCATCTGATACTCCTGAGGTAAGTACTTCTGAGCTGGAACCTGCAAATACAATTTCTGCTAATAACTTTGATGTTTCCAGCCTAGCTCTAGCCCAGACACAGGATCGATCTGCCTCCAAGTAGCACTCGAGGGATCCCTGCAAAACGATACAGTTCAGGAGATCTCGATACCCGATGGCTGACCTAATCAGGGAAAGTATGGAGGAGGTAGCATGAGCTTCTTATACTATGATTGTCTACTCGAAAAAGATCCTTAGAAATCTACAAGAAGCTCAACAAGACAAATTGTGGAGAAAGGCCATGGATGATGAGATGGAGGCACTTGGAAAAAGCGGCACGTAGGACTGATGTTTACTACCTAGTGGAAAGAGACCAGTTGGTTACAAATGGGTGTTCACCATCATACACAAAACTGATAGGACAGTGTAGCGATACAAAGCACGACTCGTTGCTAAAGGATATGCACAAACCTATGGCTTGGACTACTTTGAGACATTCTCCTCAGTAGTCAAGATCGACACGGTCAGAGTACTTTTATCAGTTGCTGCCAACCTTGATTGGTCTCTTCACCCGTACGATGTGAAGAATGCCTTCCTACATGATGACATAATCGAGGAGGTGTATATGGAAGCTCCACCAGGGGTTTCTGACAATTTCCGACATGGAGAATCATGCAAGCTAAGAAAAACATTGTATGGATTAAAACAAGCTCCAAAAGCATGGTTTGGAAGATTTACAATGGCGATGAACAAATATGTATACAGGCAGAGTAACTCAGACCACACACTATTCCTAAAGAAAAGAGGTAACATGATGACTTGCCTAATCATATATGTGGATGACACGATCATCACTGGAAGTGACATAGAAGAGATTGCCCAACTCCGAGATAGCCTGGTCCAAGAATTTGAAATGATAGGACCACTGAAGTACTTTCTTGGGATAGACGTCTTGCGATCTAAACGAGGAATCTATATCTCGCAAAGGAAGTACGTTCTTGATCTACTCACTGAGACATGACTAATGGAATGCAAGCTTGCAGACACACCTATGTTTGTGAACCATAAGTTACAAACCACAGAAGGAGCAAAACTAGCAGACCGAGAATGGTATCAAAGGCTAGTAGGGAAGCTAATCTACCTGTCACATACAAGACCAGATATAGCATACGCAGTAAGTGTCATCAGCCAATTCATGAGTTGTCCTCAGATTGAGCATATGGAAGCAACACTGAGAGTTGCGCAATATCTTAAGGGATCCCCGGGTCGAGGAATCATCTTCTAAAATAATGGCCATCTACAAGTCGATGGCTATACTGATGCTGACTAGGTAGAAAACTAGAATGATAGAAGATCCACGTCCGGATACTTCACACTTATAGGTGGGAATCTTGTAACTTGGAAGAACAAGAAGCAGAAAGTTGTAGCTCTCTCAAGTGCCGAAGCAAAATTTTGAGGCATAGCACGAGGATTAACAAAGTTACTATGGATACGAAAGCTATTGGCAGATATCGGCGAGCCAGTACAGGATGCATGCACCTTGAGATGCGACAACAAAGCAGCTATAAGCATCTCCAAACATTTAGTCCAACATGATCGAAAAAACATGTTGAAGTAGATCGTCACTTCATCAAAGATAATATTGATATGGGAGTTGTTACCCTACCATATGTTCGATTAGAAAACCAGTTGACATATATATGACAAAAGTAGTTAGTGGACGAGCATTTATTGAAGTTCTTCGCAAGTTAATGATCAAAGACCCTACGATCCAACTTGAAGGGAAGTGTTAACAGCAGTGAATGGCTGGTCACTGTTCTGGCCACTATTAGCATAGTTGAAGATAAAGACGATAAAGATCAACTCGTTAAAAATAGTGAACGGCTGGCCACTGTTCTGGCAACTATTAGCACAGTTGAAGAGTAGGAAAGTCAAGACTCATTTAATGTTAGAAGGTTCTAGTTTTATTGTACGTGTATAAATCACAATGTAAAGATGAACAAAAACAATTGAATAGAAAGCAACGATTCAATACAAACTATACAATTTATCTACTATTACATGAGATGATTAAAAAAGTATTCGGTAATGTTTAATGCAAAGAATTGCACTTCCTCTCTGTTTTGTTCCTTAAAAGGGTTGCAATTGTATCTAATCTCCCTATCTTCTGCAATTGTATGTTTTTTAGAATATAATGCTTTTGCTTTAATATAGCAGGATAATATAGTTGTGTTTTTGTTGTCACCTTTGTCTTGTTTGCGTAGGAGTTTCATATTTTCAATTGTTTTAACTCACCATTTCCCTTGTATTCTCTTGCAAGAGCGTGCGTTGCCTTGTATAGGCTGAAGAATTCTGTATTCTGAGTTCTCATTAAATTGCTCCAAGAAACAAAAAGGTTTGCTCCATGCTCTACTTTAAATATGTTAACTGTCGGCGGCTTCTAACGTGAGAGCTTTATCCACATGTCTTGTTTCATACTTTAAATATGTTACTGTATTGTTTCATACTGTCTTTTTTCATACTTTAAATATGTTACCCCCTCCCCATTACATTATTACGACTCCATTTAAGGTTGCAGGCATTCTTCTTTAGAGTTGCACCAGAATACTTTTGCCCTGTTTTGCGCAGCCTTCTTAAAATTATAATCCAATTATAAGCACCTTTTTTCAAAAAATAACTCTTCATTTTTTCAAAAAAAGTTCTTATAATCCAATTTGTCTTTAAATTGCTACTAAATACTTTGTCTCTATGGCCTAAGGTGCTGGAAAAGATAGGTGGAATCATGTCTTTTTCATCATATTTGCAGCACTTCTTTAATTTGAATCAAGTTACTAGTTCGCTAAATCCTTCATAAAAAAATCAGTGTTATTTTAACTATTCTGTTGCAATGTATGTGTTCATTATTTTTAATAATCTTAGAGCATTTGTAGAAAATGGACGGATTTCGTGAGGACGAAATTGTTTGAGAAGAAGATGATGTTTTGGATGAGATTAATGAAATTGATTTTTTTTTTCATAGGGAAGTACTAATACGAGCCCTCTTAAGAAAAAAAACTCACTGAAGTTTGAAAATATTTTGAGAGATTCCAAAAGTTTGTTGATGGTTCAAATGTGTGGAGAATGAAATGCAATGATTAAAGGAACGAGTATAGTGGGGACACAACAGCTAGTGGTACCAGCTCGCTGATAAGGTATGTCAAAAAAATGCAGACTGAAGCACGGTGGTGTTGATGCAGGTTCAGCCAATCAATCCACACTATATTTCAGTACTGATAGAAAGGTGACTACCTGGTGAAATGATCCTAAGGTATGACAGGAATCCTTGGTGCAGTTGACTGCATTATGTGATTTGCCTATCCGTGTTGAAGAGGGTTTTGCTTATGAGAAACACATTAAAAATCATTTAATCCCTCATTTAAGGCAGTTAGTGCCCGCACAATTTGACGTGATATCATAGAATATCATGAGAAGCGTGTGGTTGCATTGAAATTCGACTTTGCTGCCTCCAAGTATTGTATTGCTCTAACGTCTTATATATGACATTTTAGAGCCCATTTGGATTATTTAAGTGTAGTGACGCATTATATCGACTCTAGTTGAGCTTTACAAAAGAGAATAATAAGTTTCAAATTGGTTGATAGCCACACTAGTGAGGTAATTGTTGAGAGCATTTTGGAGGTCTTTACGGAATATGGACTATTGGATCTAATATCTCGATAACACTTGATAATGCATCAGTGAATGCTAAGGCCATAAGATCTCTTGAGGATCCCTTGAATACATACAATGCTACCTTTCTTTTGCACCAGAGATGTGCTTGTTATATTATAAATTTGATTGTGCAAGCAGGTTTGAAAACGTTGAAAGAGTATGTTGGCAATGTTCAAAAGGTGGTATCTTGAATAAGGGTGTCTAACAAACGTATCAATGCTCTTAAAGCTCAATGTGTCTCCTTAGGTTGCAAGCTTAGTATTTTGGATGCAGACATGC
>JAOWBN010026054.1:0-10462 GCA_028565015.1 Pinguicula moranensis
GGTCACACTAAACTAACACCAACACCTTTTGTCCAAAGTTTTGCATGCCCATTTATTTTCCGTTAACCTCCTCTCCACAAATGCCATTATTAACTAATTAAATTGTACTGTATTGTTTGATATACCTCAGGTGATCTTACGGGAGAAGAGGACAGGAAGGGTACTTGGGACTGAGACATGACGTAGTGGCTTGTGGTACATGGATCTGAAAGGATTAGACTCAGCCCTTTCATCCATCATGGAGAGACCTGGAGGAGACAATACTGTGGAAAACCAAATGCTTTACCATAGGCAATTAGGTCATTCCTCTTTCTTGACTTTGAGTCGACTTTATCCTCGCCTATTTGCTACAGTGAATAAAGAAAAACTAATTTGTGATGCTTGTGAGTTGGGCAAGCATACCAGAAGGTAGTCGGAGTTTGCGTGTTTTTAATTCGATACATTCGGATGTATGGGGGGCCTATCCAATAGTAACATTTAATGGATTTCGTTACTTTGTATCTTTCATTGATTGTTGTTCCCGTGTTACTTGGCTATATTTAATGAAAAACTAGAGTGATGTACTTGCCTGTTTCAAGGATTTTCACAAGGGAGTACAAACGTAATATGATACAGTGGTAAAAGGGTTGAGATATGATAATGAGACAGAATGCACCAACAGGGCGTTCATGGAATATTTTTCATCACAGGGTACTAGGCATCAAACTACTTGCCCATACACACCAGAGCAAAATGTGGTAGCTGAGAAAAAAAATCGGCATCTTCTTGAGGTAGTTAGAAGTATGATGTTCACCATGAATGTCCTAAAATATTTGTGGGGACAAGCAATACTTACAGCCACATTCCTGATTAACCGGATACCATCTCGAGTGTTAGGTTAGAAGTCTCCATTTCAAATTCAGTTGAGAACCTTTGGTTGTGTATGCTTTGTACATGATAATAGGCCAGGGGTTGGAAAGTTGGATCCGAGGGCTATCAAGAGTATGTTTATGGAATACTGTTCGACCCGAAAGGGATATGTGTGTTAGAGTCCAATTGAGCGTCGTTTGTTTGTGAGCATGGATGTTACATTTTGAGAGCATGAACCATACTTCCAACAGGGTTCCTACTCATATCTTGAAGGCTCGTCTGATAGTGTACGATGAGGGGGGAAGAATAGTAGTAACAACAAAATTGAGAGTAGTAGTGATAAGGGAGGACATGTTATAGTACGAGTGGGAGACATTTCTTGTCCTTTACTGACAAGTGAGTTGGGTACGATAGATAGCAAGATTCCGAGCTAGAGGGAGCCATCACTGGTATATACGAGACATTATCTTCATACTCGAAGGTAGATGAAAGAGAAGACTAGAGAAGTTTCAGAGTCACCTGCACCAGTCTCATGCCCAAGGTCCTTGCCTGTTTCAACTCCGGGGGCGCCTTCATCTTCTTCTTCAGGTGGCACTAATCCTCCCACTTATATTCCTATTCCTCCTACTGATATTCTCGTCCATGATATTACTGTTAGGAGGACCACTCGCAGCAATGTAGGGATTCCACCAAACAGATATGGTTTTTTCCCTGATATTTTTTACCCCCAAGATATTGTTAATTCTATCTCGTACTCTCATATACTTGTTGAACATGGAGCATTCATTGCATCTTTGAACATTGTCTCTATTCTAAGTGTTGGCAGGCGGATAAAGCAGACTTGAGATGGAAAGCAACAATGATAGAGGAGCTTGAGGCTCTTACAAAGAATAAAACATGGCGTCTTGTGACACTAACATCTGGTAAGAAGGCTATTGGATGTAAGTGGGTGTTTATTGTAAAACAGAACCCCGAGGGTAGAGTAGAGCTCTATAATGCATGACTGGTTTCCAAATGATACAACCAAGTATATGAGATTGATTACGATGAGACATTTGCTCCCGTGGCAAAAATGAGCACAATCAGATTTCTAGTCTCTATAGCAATAAATAAAGGGTGGTACTTGCATCACCTCGATGTGGAAAATACATTTCTTCATGGTGATCTGGAATAAGAGGTGTACATGGAGATTCCTTCGGGATTTGGCACCAGTCAGATTGAGGGTCAAGTTTGCAAACTTGAAAAATCATTATATGGTTTGAAACAATCTCCTCGAGCCTGGTTTGACAGGTTTAGGAAGTCTATAATTGGCATGAGTTATCAGCAAACTAATCCCAACCATACTGCATTATTCAGGCATGATGGAAGTCATGCCACGGTTCTAGCAGTATATGTGGATGACATGATCATTATAGGTGATGATGAAAATGAGATTGCAAAATTGAAGGTGAGACTGGGCAAAGAGTTTGAGGTAAATGATTTGGGTCAATTGAAGTATTTTCTTGGGATTGAGATAGCTCGTGGGCCCAAGGGAATTGTTCTATCCCAGCGAAAGTATGTTTTATATTAGCTCCAGGAGATAGGTATGTTGGGTTGCAAGCCCACAAAAATACTGACCAGAGGCTGAAGTTGAGTGCAGAAGCAGGTAAGCCAGTTGATAGGGAGCAATATCAAAGGTTGATAGGTCGACTTATACACCAAATCATACTCGACCTGATATATCATTTGTTATGAGTATGGTTAGTATGTATATGCATGACCCTACAAAGGGTCACCTGGATGTCGTACACCAGATATTGAGATACTTGAAGAATGCACCCATGAAAATGATTGATCTTTAGGAAAAATTAACATTTGAATATCGAGGGATACTGTGATTCAGACTGAGCTACTTGTACTGATGATAGACGGTCCACATCTGGTTATTGCATGTTTGTAGGGGGCAACCTAGTCTCTTAGCGGAGTAAAAAATAGATAGTAGTGGCTCGTTCTAGAGTTGAGGCAAAATATAGGGCAATGGCCTCAAGTGTTGCTGAGATGATTTGGTTGAGATCAGTACTTGTGAAACTTAAGATGGATCCAGATCCAAAATTAAAGTTTTGGTGTGATAGCAAAGCAACTATTAGCATTGCTAACAACTCAGTATAACATGATAGAACCAATCATGTAAAAATTGATAGGTTTTTCATCAAAAAAATTAAATAACAGGTTATTGAAACTAAGTCAAATTGTCATCAAAGAACAAGTTGCTGATGTGTTGACTAAAGGTCTTAGTCCCTTTGATCTTGAAAGATTTTGTAACAAGATGAGCTTAGTTGATATCTTTCGCTCATCTTGAGAAGGAGTGTTGTAACAATGAATTCTGGCGGCTAGCCGACAATGCGAATGTCATGAAGCACAGGGGCCACTGCAAGGAGTAAAGTCTAATTGCAAGCACGCCTAATTTATTGCTGCTTTCATGTTTTGTCTATTTTGTTAAATACGCACGCGAGCCATTTGTATTAAAGAGGAGCAATTGTAAACCTTCTCTTTAAATGGGCAGAATCAATGTAAGGAACACAATTTGGAAGATTCAATAACAAAACAAAGTTTCTCCCATTTTCATTTTAAAATTTTTTCCGCAGCACCATTTTTCTGTGGAGTATAAGGAATGGTAAGTTGCCTTATTATGCCCTTTTCATCACAATATCCTTTGAACAGATTAGAAAGGTATTCGTGATCGCAATCGATTCAAAGAATCTTAACTCTTCTGTCCAACTGATTCTCTACTTCTGCTACGCAGCGTTTGAATACATCAAGTGCTTCGTGGCAATGAGACAACATATGCACGTGTCCAAAACGTGAGTAGTCGTCTATGAAGGTGATGGAATAAGAAGCCTCATTGCGTGCTTTCACGCTCATGGGTCCAAAAATATTGGAATGAATTAAATCTAATGGACTTGAGGCTCGAGAAGCCTTACCGAAAGCGCATGACAACTATAAACTTGAAAAAAGACATGTTGAAGGACAAGTGTCCCAGTCCATTTCTTATAAATAGGACCCTTCCATGGGATGAAATAGATGCGAAAAATAGAGGGAAATAGAGGAGAGAAAAGTGATAATATTTTGCAGATAATTCTTGTTATCAACAAGAATTCTAAGGGGCCAAGAGCGATCCCCTTTTTCCAGAGATATTAATAAGAAAAGCGATTATTCTTCATATTTCTACATATTTACTTTACTGTCTCAAACACGTTATCAGCATGACTCTATTGCCGTGCTACTAGCACGAGGTAAAATTAATCAAGTAGTGTTATAATATCAAATCTTTCTAAATTTGAGTTTGTTAATCTTGACTTCACCGGGAAGAATTACTAGTATGGATTTTTGATACTGAAATCCATCTAGATGCGTTGGGTTTCGGAGACACCATAAAAGATGCAAATATAATATCTCAACAAAATAAAGCGAAAGCTATGATATTTATTTATTACCATATTGATGAAGGACTTAAGACTAAATACCTCACTATAAAAGATTATGCAAATCTTTGGAAAAATCTAAAAGAGAGGTATGATCATCAGAAAATAGTAATACTTCCAACGTTATGATTGTTGCATTTACGCTTACAAGATTTTAAATATGTAAGCGAATATAATTTAGTCATGTTTAAAATTTGTTCTCAATTGAAGTTATGTGATAAAAAGATTACCGAAGAGGACATGTTAGAGAAAATATTCTCTACTTTTTATGCCACTAATATGCTCCTGTAACAGTAACAAGTTGCTATGAATAATCATCAATCATGCCCAACGGTTTTGCTCAATTTCTGGAAGTGAATGTGAATGTCTTTAACCAAGCTCCCCGCCATGGTCATGGTCGTGGACATGAAAATTGGAAAACTTATTTTTACCCTCGCCACAATCACAATAATCCAAGAATACAAATAACCAACATGAATGAGGGAAAAATAAAAATTTCCATGGTCTCAACAAAGAATCTCAAGGCTACAAGAATTTAGAAAATGTTTGTCATCGATGTGGAATGAAAAATCATTGATCCCTTACCTGTTGTATGCCAAAGCACCTTGTGGATCTTTATCAATCTTCAATAAAATATAACGGAAGAATGCAAATAAAAATTTTGTTCAAATTTCAATAGATGAGGAAATGAACTTTGATCAAGATGATTTCATCCATTAAAAATTTGATGTGACACATTTTGATATTGTTAATTTCTTGTTCAACCCAATTCTATGAATAGTGGTGAAAATATGTAAAATTTCTTTGTATTTCATTTAATATCTAAAGTTTTTTTTATTTAATTCCAAATGATATGTTTTACTTATTCGTAATAGTTACTTTCACATATGATTACTTATTTTACTTATTTATTCAAAATAACCATGGATTTATCCAAATCGAATTAGGAAGATGCATGTCTCACTGACAGTATAACAACACATAGCATTCTCAACAATAAAAAATATTTTGCTTTTCTATCTACGAGATAAGCATATGTTAATACAATATATGGTTGTGCAAAATTAATTGAAGGCTCTGGAAGAGCACGAATTGTACTATAACAAGGGCCAACGGTTATAATTTATGATGCTTTATTCTGATCTAAGTCTCAACGAAATTTATTAAGCTTTAAAGATATTCGCTGAAATAGATATCATATCGAGACAATAAGTAAAACGGATGAAGAATATTTATGTATTACATCAATTATTTCGGGTAAGAAATACATTTTAGAAAAATTACTCGTAATATCTTCTGAATTGTATTACACAAAAATAAGAATGGCTAAAGTTTATGCTGTTGAAAGTCTATGGACTACTAACACTTTCAAAGTTTGGCATGACTGTTTGGGTCATCCCGGATCATTTATAATGCAAAAAATCATAGTAAATTCATGTGATCATTCAATGAAAAGTCAGAAGATTTTTCAAATCAGTGAATTTTCATGTGTTGCTTGCTTTCAAGGCAAATTGATTATAAAGCCTTCATTAAACAAAATTGAGCATGAAAAACCTACATTTTTTGAAAGAATTCAGGAAAATATATGTGGGCCTATACATCCGCCATGCGGATCATTTAGATATTTTATGATTCTAATTGATGCATCAACTAAATGGTCGCATAATTATCTACTCGCAATTTAGCTTTTGCAATATTACTTGTACAAATAATTCGTGCGAGCTCATTTCCCTGATTTTTTAATAAAGAAAATTTGCCTAGATAATACTGATAAATTTTCATCACAAACCTTTAATGACTATTGCATGTCAATTATGATAACCATTGAATATCCTGTTACACATGTTCATAAACAAAATGATTTTGCTGAATCATTTATTAAGGGTCTCCTATTGATTGCAAGATCAATGCTTATGCATTCTAAGCTCTCCGTAACTACTTGGAGATATGCAATTTTGCATCCAATAGCATTTATTCATGTCAGACCGAAAAGTTATAATAAATTTTCCCCAATGCATATAGCTTATAGTCAAGAACCAAATATTTCTCATCTAATAATATTTGGATGTGCGATATTTGTATCAATTGCCCATCCACAATGCACAACAAATGAGGATAAGAATATATGTTGTATATGAATCTCCCTCGATAATTAAATATTTAGAACCATCAACTGGAGATTCATTTAAAACAAGATTTGTTGATTTTCATTTTGATGAATCAATTTTTTTAACATTAGGGGAAAAAAATAAATAGTTGAAAAAGAAAATATCTTGTTATGAATCTTCACTATCACATTTTAATCCTCGTTCAAGTCAATGTGAATTTGAAGTTTAAAATATTATTCATTTACAACATTTAGCAAATCAATTGCCAGATGCATTTAATGACCTGAAGAAGGTAACCAAATTTCATATATCAGTTAAAAAATTTTAAGTTAAAATTAATGTCCCAGAAGGACAAATTCCTAACGCAAATGAGTCTATATCATGCATGAAGTAAGGAATATCAATCGTTTTCAAACATAAAGATTCTCGGAAAAGGAAAGAAACAAATATAGATGATGATCCAGAAGATGAAATAAAATGTACAGCAGAGACCCGTAATACTCCAGAAGAGAAAATAAAATCTCTATCAGAGACCTATAATACTCCATAAGAAGGAAACAACATAAATGAAGAAATCCAGATACCTAAAACTAAGAAGATCTCCATAAATTACATTGTAACGAGAAAAAGATAGAATCAAGATGAAACAAACATCGACAATATTTTTGTTTATAATATAGTATTCAATATAATGGACGAAAATAATGATATTGAACCTACATCTATGGAGGAATGTAGGCGCAAATATAATTGGCCAAAATAGAAAAAAAAATAATTACTTCAAATCTCAGTTCTTTAAAGAAACGTGAAGTTTTTGGACCAATAATCTCTGAAATATAATGTATAAAACTAGTCGGATATAAATAGTATTTGTACAAAAAAGAAATGAGAAAAAACGTAAGATTTTACCTAAAGAGCAAACATTGATTATGAAGAGACTTATTCTCTTGTGATGGATGCAATCACATTTTATTATTTAATAAGTCTACCAATTCATGAAAATTTTAAGATGTGACTAATGAATGTAGGTAGTGACAACTTATTTATATGTCTCACTAAAAAATAATATCTATATGAAAAATCGTGAAGGGTTTAAAGTGCCTGAAGCACAAATTCATATTTTCGAGAGATTATTTGATTAAAATAAATAAATCTTTATATGGACTGAAACAGTACGAACTTATGTTGTTTAATCGTTTGAGCATATACCTATTGAATGTTGGCTACAAAAATGATCCAATATGCCCATGTGTTTTAGTTAAAAAAAATTGGATCAGACTTGTCATCATTGTTATCAAAGACAGCAACTTGTTTGAAAAATAATTTAAAATAGAAGACCTTGGATAAACAAAATTGTGTTTAGATTTTCAAATTGAGCACTTGATAGAATAAATTTGTGTGCATCCAAGGGCGGAAGGAGGGGGTGGCTAGCCTGGCCCTAATCCGGCCTACCCCTCCCCCGCCTACAAGTTTTATCGCATATTGTTTCTTCTTTTTATGGTTTGAAACTTCTATTTTTATTTACTCTTATATAAATCAATTAGTGAGATTTGAAAGGTGTTGAAGGCAGTAGAGTATAATATATTTTGTGAGTAATCATATAAAGTGGAATCTCAAAATCTCCTTGTCCCGAGGTGAATGATGATGGCGAGTTAATTGTTCTTTTTAATTCAATTGCACTACCTCTTTTATTTCTGAGTCATTAATTCTCGTTTGATACTGACAATTCTTGGGCAAAATTTTGCTATATTTTGTTCGATTTTCCTGTGAAAGACCAAGGCCTCTTTGAAAGACCAAGGCCTCTTATGGCCATTGAAGATTTTTTTTGCACTAGGTTTGTTGTGCAAATTATTTTGTTACTATCACCTTTCCACCCAAAAAAAACATAGCCACCCTAATATAATTTTATTTTTATCCCCAAATTTTTTCATGCACCCCAAAAATTTTTTACTAATTTTTTTCTGATCCGCCATTGAGTGCATCAATCTAATTATTTGGAGAAAGTACTCAAAATATTTTATATGGATAAAGCATATTCATTAAGTACACTAATGATGATGGTGAAGAACTTCTTGGTCTAAAATACCATATCTTAGTGCAATTGTAGCACTAATATATCTTGCTAATAACACACGATTTGATATATCATTTACAGTAAATTTAAAAGCAAGATATAATTCATCTCCAACTAGAAGACACTGAAATGGAATCAAACACATTTTTAGATATCTTCGAGGAATTATGGATATGGTTTTATACTATCCCAGTGTATCTAACCCAAAATTAATTAGTTATGCTTATGTTGGATATTTATCATGTCCACAAAAGTTAAATCTTAAACGGGTTATCTATTTACTTGTGGAAGTACCGTTATTTTGTGGTGTTCGGTTAAACAAATATTAGTCGCTACTTCCTCCAATCATATAAAAATCTTTGCAATTCATGAAGCAAGTCGTGAATGCATTTGGTTAAACACCATAACCCAACATATTCGTGGAATGTGTGGTTTGAAAACTAAGAAGAACATTTTAACTATTTTTTTATGAATATAATGTAATTTGCATTGCTCAATTGAAATAATGTATTAAAGAGGATAAAACGAAACATATATCATCCAATTTTTTTTACATATGACCTTCAAGAACATGGTAACATCAATATCCACTAAATTCGATCGCATGACAATCTTACAGATTTGTTGACTAAAGCACTACCTACTGTAACTTTTGAAAAGTTGGTCAAAGGGATTTGAATGAGGAAGCTCAAGGATAAATACAACAGAGGGATTTGAATGAGGAAGCTCAAGGATAAAATCATGCACTCTTTTCATTTATTGTGATTTTTTTCCCACATAATTTTTTCCTAATAAAATTTTTAACAAGGCATGATACATATTCAAGGGGAAGTATTTTGAATGAATGTTACAGCATTGCCCATCATTGAGAACAAACCACTCCAATTGGGTAATTGTCAATTTTCTAAGATACATCATACATGACAATTCTAAACTTTAAAAGAGACGTGTTGAAGACCAAATGTTCTAATTCATTTCCTATAAATAAGACCCTTTCATGTGATGAAATAGCCTTCAAAAATTGAGAAAAATAGAGGAGAGAAAAGTAATAATATTTTATAGAGAATTTTATGGCGCCAAAAATGCCTTTTTTCGGAGATATTATTAAAGAAAAGCGATTATTCTTTGTATTTCTATATATTCACTTTATTTTCTCAAACATCATTGTCTTTCTCTCCTAGGAAATCAAATCTTGAACACAATGCCGGTGGGTGGTGGCCCCCTTAAGCAATCGACACTGCAAACATGTACATGGATATCCAATAAACTATACTCAGATAAGATCTTAAGTGGCTGGTTGATAGTTGGCTCGAGGTCAATATCAAATGCGTCAACCTTCATTTTAAATTTTCGTATTTGGTCATACCCCTTCCCCTAAACAATAATTAATGATATTTAATAAAAGATTAAAAATATAATAAAATTCATTAAAAATTATAATAACTTATGTTAGGGGGTGGCGGCAACACACCACTCCGTCCCTGCCTTGTGTGCATCATTCTTACCAAGATTATTTAAGACAATCATGTCGATAATCCAAGCCTAGCAAATTATCCTCCTCAAAATAGAGCCACCAGTTCCTAGGAGCACACCAAAAAATAATAAATTTTTCACTTGAAAGCTGGAGATAAGCAGAAACCCGTGTTTTCAATTTACTTCGTGGATAGTAGTTTTCATGGCAAGAAATTTATTCATTTATAGTTGGAAGTGTTGGCAGTAAATATAGCGGCGGGCTACAGGTTGAGGTGAAACTTTCCTCTGCAAAATCTTCTGGCAGATAATTTATTGACATCGAACATATTTTTATTACCCTAAAATTGAGCTGTCTATGATCCATATTTGCAATTCTTACAATTTCACATGCTAGTTTTCAATGGCGGATACAGGATTGTTTGTGTGCGCGCTCGTTTGTGCCTTTCTTGTCTAATGCTGGTGTCCAAGTAACTCAATAAAGATGAGGGATTCAGAAT
>JAOWBN010026065.1:0-10462 GCA_028565015.1 Pinguicula moranensis
CCCCGAGAGTGATTGGGAACAATCAGAAAGAAAACTTATATTTCTATGGTTCTCAACGCATGAGTTGTGAGCGGTGTATTAATCTCTGTAGACACATAGCCTATATATAGAGAATTAACTGGGTAGTTAGACGGGCTTGTGGTTAAGTAGGCTTAAGGTTTAATTAATTAAACAAATCAATTAAATTAATCCAACAATATTATTTTTTATTGTTGCACACAGATTTTTGTAGACAAACGGGGGCTGAGACTTAGCGCATGATCATGCATTCTATCCTGATGATGCAATGAGTTTAGAAAAATGTGTAGATATGTTTTTTTAATCTTTTTTTAATTTTTTTTATCAATATTTTTATTTAGGTGACGATTTAGCGGACGACGACTTAGTATAAAAAAAAACGTAAATGTTATTTAGGCGACGATTTAGCATATAAAATGCGTAAATATCATTTTTGGTGACTATTTAGCATATAAAATGCGTAAATGTCATTTAAGCGATGATTTAGCATATAAAATGCGTAAATGTCATTTAGGCAACGATTTAACATATAAAATACGTAAATGTCATTTTTGGTTGCCTAAAGGGCGCATCTTGGTCGCTACATATGAACAATGAAATTCGTTTATTTCGTAGATGTTCGTACAGGGACAAAGCATGTATAGGGCTGGGTATTATACAAAGCGTTTTTCTTACCTCGACCCTTTCAAAGATTTGAATAGAATCATTTGAGGCTTTCTTGATTCTACGAGTGAGGAAGATACTGTCCATGAGGGGTTGCTATCTTACAGGCTCCGTTGGGATGCTTTTTGAGAAGTTGGTAAGGTTCTTCCCAGATAGGTTGTAATTTTCCTTGGCTATTGGGAACTTTAACCTTTTTTAGCACGAGATCACCTTCCTGCGGGTCATCTCTGTTTTGTTTGGGTTTGCGCTATCTATGGAATTGGTTCTGATGTGTAGACAACCTCATGCGTGCCATGGTTCTAATTTTATCCAGGAGTTCCAAGTCTGTCAGCCGATTTTTCCTATTTGTTTCAGGATTAGAGGAGATAACTCGATATACTTCGAAGGCTATGTCGGCGATGGAGACAACTTCAGATCTATACGTTAAGGCAAAGGGTGTATTTCCAGTGGAAGTAGTAATAGTGGTCCGATAGGACCATAAACTTCCGGGTAATTCATTTGTCCAATTGTCCTTTCGATCATGGAGCATCTTTTTTTACCCAAGCCGTATAATTTGATTGAGCATCTCAACTTGGTCGTTGGATTGAGGGTGATATGTTAATGTGAATCTTTGCTGAATTTTTAGGGCAGTGCACCAATTTGCTACCTTTGCGCCTTGAAATTGTTGTCCATTGTCAGTAATGATCACTCGTGGTACTCCAAATTGACATGCGATGTGTTTCCAAAGGAAACAAATTATATCTCTTTAAGTTATTTTGGCTACAGCTTCAACCTCCGCCCATTTAGTGAAGTATTCGGCAGCTGTAATAATAAAACACATTTTCCCAAGAGTCGGACGGAATGGGCCAATAATATCTACTCCCCAGGTGTCAAAAAGGACACGTTGTCGAAATTCTGTCATGGGAGGGTCGGGCAAGGTATCCAGTTTCCATGACTCTGACTTTTTTTGCACCGACATACGTAATCCAATGCATCGCGGATCATAGAAGGTAATAGAACCCGTGTAGGTGAATTTTTCTAACCAGGGATGGTTTTTTTTAGGTATAATAAATTTAAACACAAAACCAAGTTAAATTACCTAAAAACACTCACTTTACCGCAAGCATACTGGAGTAGTTGTGTAAGTGAAAATAGGATCGAATCCCACATGGACTGTTTGGTGTTAAGAGTTGATTCAAGTATGACTACCTAAACTAATATGCAAACAATTCAGACAAATGAAGATAAACAGATGAAGCTTGTTTTTCAGATTTTTAATATAAGAAGAAATTAATATAAACTAAGAAGTGCGGGATAACTTAACTATCAATGAAATTCTAACTACTTGAGATCACGAAAAGATAAACAGGGATTAATGGATACTCCTAAGTATGACTATGGTGACTTCAATTTCCTCACTTTTTATGCAAGTTTATATGCCAAGGTTAAACTGATTAGGGATGATGCTTTTACGCTCTAGTTTCCTATGTCTAGTACTCCCAAAATTGTTGAGTAACTCCCTCCGTCGAGTTATACCTAGCCAAATTTCAACTAACCCAACTGCATTTTCATATACTTAATGTCAAAATAAACAGGAGACTCATTCAAGTACGTGTTCACATTAACGATTAAGTGCAAGAAATCCACTTTTTACCTACCTTATGTCTAACAATAGGTTTCAAGTTCTATTTTACAATTATCGCACAATATGACAATAAAGAGTTAACCAATATTATGTATTTTCACGTAATTTATTTGGCCAAAATAAATCAAATGCATTTACTAGTTTAATTTGTCAAAGAGACTAATCACAAATAATCCAAGACATGAAACTCACATTTATCTACAAAAAAATCAGTCACCCATCTGTCAAGTTAGGAGTATAACAATTATTTAGCTATACAGCATTAATTTGGAAGAACACCACATAAATTTAAACAATAAAAATATAATTAAAACTAAAGAATTCAGAAAACTCCCCTAAAGAAGCAGTCTAATCCAAGCTTTAATTCTCAACAATTTAATGGTGAAAATTGTTCTAAATCAAACGGCCAATTTTGTTGTTGTAGCTTTTTCTTCTTTTTCTCTACTTTCTCCTCCTCCTCCTGATTTTTGATTCTTCTTTCTTTTCTTAGCGTTCAGCCACTCCTCCCTCTTCAATCCTTTTTTCCAGCCCTTTTATATTCTTCCTGTGTAAACAGTAATTTCTTCTCTTCCTCCACTTTCTTTGTTCTCTTTCTTGAATTTCTTCTTGTGAACTTTTTTTTGTCTTTTTCTTGCTACGTCAATTTTCCCCCTCTTTATTTTCCTGCGCCGCGTGAATTTATTTTCTCTCTTTTTATTCTTGCTTGACTTTTTCCTTCTTTTTTTCTTTCCGCCTACGGCTGCCTTCCAATCTGATTTTTTTCTTCTGCGCAACCTATTTTTTATCCACTTTTCCGCCGTCAAGCCCTCTTTACCTCTTTTTCCTTCTTAGTCAATTTTTTCTCCTTCCTTTTTGTCTTTTTTCGAGAATTTTTGTTGGTTCTTTTTTCCCTGCGCAGCTTCCTCACATCCAGACTTTTCTTCCTTTTTTTTATTCCTTCTTCAATTCTTTTTTCTGCATGACTTTTTTCTCCCCAAAAATCCTCTCCTGCGGCGATCTGTCCTTCTTTTCAATGTAGGGCTTCAAGGGTATTTTCTTATTGGACCAATCACATTTTTGTCCATCTTAAATCTAGACCCAATTTTCCTTATGCATTATAAAATTGGTGGAATGAAAATGGCCCGACATCTTTTTTCTTCAATGATTTTTCTTAAAAATCATAAAACAAATCAAATGAAAATCATGCCATTTTTTCAATAGAAATTATCAAAATGAGTCATTTATAATTATAAGAAGTGTAAAATCATAGTGAATAAATAACTATATTTTATTTTCATCAGGCTCGTCCTCCGATGTGGCTGGTTCGTTCACCATCATGCATTTTCTCTAATAAGGACTGTGCTTGCGGGTAGGGGATACATAAGAGGAATGGTCCTTTGAAACTTCATTTGTATAGTTCACCTTCCACAATGGTGAATCGTGAAGCACGTGTCCTTATTTGTCGAGCTTCGTTGGTGTCTAGAGGAAGTGTCATGTCCTTGAGATATTCAATGATGGGGTCATCTAGCTGGTTTTATTGAGTGTTAAAACACTCTTTTTTTCAGATGAGGTGAATAATTCGATTGTGTGTTGCTTTCATTCTAGTATCTGTATGGTTTGTCCATCTTGGTGATTCAAATGTGATGCTAGTCAGGACAAAGTGTCAGCACCAACATTCTTTGCACGTGGTATGTGTCGAAGCTCAGGAAAACGTAGGTCAAACTTTGAAGCTTTTTCAGTTATTTACTTAATATTTCCTCGTGAGTTTCGCATGTTCCCATATACTGTTCAAAAATCAGTTGAGAGTCTGTATGGGTAATAAGTTTTTTGGCTCCTTGTTGCAAGATGACTTCGAGTCCTAGAATCAAGGACTCGTATTCAGTAGTGTTATAGTGACAGGGAAGTTTAAGAGTGCTTCTATCTTTATAGTTTAACCGTCATTCTCTTCGAGCACGATCCCTGCGCCACCATATTGGGAAGTAGATAACCCATCCACGTGGAGCATCCATAAGCTTCTTTTGTGGGGGTTCGAGTGGTTTCAACAATAAAATCTACGAGAATCTGAGCGTTTTGCAAACTTTGAGATTTGTAGTATGAATTTGCTTCGATCCCTCTTTCCAACACCATATAGCCAAGGAATTTTCTGCTTCTCACACCAAAGGTGCATTTAGCGGGGTTAATCTTTAATTGGTATCGGCGTAAGATGTTGAAGGCGTTTATCAAATGAGTTATATGATCCGTCGCTTTTTTTACTTTTTACAAGCGTATCGTCCACATATGCTTCCATAGTTTTGCTAAGCTGCTCTTGAAATAACTTGTTGATTATTCTCTGGTAGGTTGCTCCATCATTTTTGAGCTCAAAGGGCATTACTTCGTAGCAGTAGATGCCACTTTCGGTGATGAAGGTCATTTTGAGTCGGTCTTTTGGAGCTAGAAATATTTGATGATACCCTCGTAATCCATCCATCATTCTTAACAATTTGCAACCGATAGTGTAGTTGATGATCCGATCAATGGGTGTAAAGGATAGGAATCCATTATACAATATTTATTTAAATCTGTAAAGTCGATGCACAATCTCCATTTTTCGTCGGGTTAGGGACAACCACCACATTGGAAAGCCACTCTGAATATTGAACCTTTTCCACATATCCAGCTTCTAGGAGCTTTTGGACTTCATCCTTGATGATTTTATTTCTTTCAAGTCTGAAGTGTCGCTTCTTCTGTTGGATGGGTCTTGTCCTGGGAGTGATGTTTAGGCAATGGACTGCGACACTAGGGCTTATCCCAGGGAAATCAAAGGAGCTCCATACAAATACATCAGTATAGTTTTTGAGGCATTGTATCAAATTGGTTTCGAGATCAGACTCTAATTATGTACCAATACGAGAAACCAGTTTTGAATCATCATCTTTTAACGAAATTTCTTTGTACCCTAGTGGGGAGATATTCTTTGGTTACGTGATTTGGTACATTCTTGGAATTTTTCCTAGACCACGTGCTGGTGTTGTTCCTTCCATAATGGGACGTTTGTCGGCGGCAAAGATTGTGTAACAGATGTTAGTGATTTGGAGATTAGATTTTGCTTGTACGTAGGAAATTTCATAACCATATGGTAAGTGGAGACGATGGCCTTGAGATGGAACAAGTTATGTCGTTCTAATATGACGTTGTAGGAGAAAGGAGCATCTGTGACCAGGTATGTGATGGGAATAGTCCTTTGATGCATTCCATATTCGAAGGTGGTAAGCAACTCAATTGTGCCTAGGGCATTAACCCTGGCACCTCCAAATCCTCGCAAAGAGACAGCAGTAGGGTGAATGGTGTCACTGTCCATTCTCATTCGATAGAAGGCGTCCAAGGATAATATATCTGAGGTGCGTCCCTGGTCAATGAAGATTCGATCAACTATGTATCCTCTGATCTCAGCCGTAATGACCATTGGACAACTGTGTGACTTGCTGGTTTGAAGATTTTCATTACTGAATTAGATCGAGGGTCCTGAAGGACTCGTTTGAGTATGCGCTATTTGTTGGAATCTCCTTTGTTCCTTCTTGTGAGCTCGATGAGCTTCTTCAGTTGCTGCATTTCCCGTGATCATGGAAATGCGAGGTTGTTTCCTATTTTGGTTATCATCATTTTTTTCCAAGTCCAAACATGGTTGGGATGTTGACTGTCGAGTATCCATTTGGTCAGATAGCCTTCCCAGGCGAGGCGTTCGAACTCTTCTTTCAATTTTCGGCAATCTTCTATGAAATGTCCCTTGTCTTTGAAATTGACAATAATAAGGGGAGTACTTTCTACGAGTTCATGGCCGCGTTTCTGTCGGATCGTTTAAAATGCCGGTATGCTGGATTGCCTGTAAGATTTCTGCAGGGATACGCGGAATGTGTGGTGTTCCACATACCTTGTTTTATTACCTTTTTCTTCAATTGTTTTGATGTTGTATGGTCTTTTCTTTGGATTTTCTTCCAGATGCCAAGGTTTCTGGTTTGTATATGTTTCGGTAGAGTCTTTTCCAACACGTGGATGGTCTTCCATTTATTCTTGACGGATGTGTTTCCCACAGATGTGACTTAATCTTCCATGGGTGTCTGGAGGGTCGTCCATCAGGGATATCGCGAGTGTATCATATTGGATTCTGTAAATTAGGGCGTTGATTCTTATATTATGGGACAAACCTGAAGTTTCAGTGCATGCTTGGTTGAATCGATATATGTAGTCTCGAAAGGACTCGTGCGATTTCTTTTGGTATGTTTGTCCCAATAAGTGCACGAGTATCCGGTCAACCCATTGTTGCTTGGCTAAAGCCTGACAGAATTGGGTTACCAGTTCTTCGAAATTTCATATGGATTCTTCAGGGAGTGATAGGAACCAGTTTTGCACCGCTCCTTTTAAAGTTAATATAAAAACTTGGCATGTTGCAGCTTCTGATATGGAAGTCATCTCCATATATAAGGTGAAGGATTTCAAGTGCTTGTGTGGATCTGATTCTCCGAAATACTTGGGTAGTCTGTCCACTGCTGCAGATGCCAGAGTCATGATTTCCTGCTGAACCTTTTTACAAAATGCCTTACTCATGGTGGTAGACATTTGTGTTGCCAGGTCAGCATGTCGTGGGGACGGGAGCTCTTTCATACTGAAGCGAGATGTTGCTTCCTTGATTTGATCTTGTAATTGGTTCCTGGGATCCGATACCAAATTGGTTAGATATGTTTTGGATAGCTAACCTATAGGGCCGAAGACTATAGCAGTCGCCAGATCTGGCACCAAAAAATGTTCAAATGTTGTTGGTTGTGCGGCATCGGTGTATTGGGAAGTGTTGTCGTTGACTTCCATGTCTACTGAGCTTTTTGTCATGTTGTATTCTGGCGGCTTTTTGTTGCGGTTCCCACATACGGCACCAAATGATGTGGTTAGCTTGTTAATTGCGTAGGAAACTTAAAAAATATAGTAATCTCAAAAAGACTTTATTGGGAGCATTAATTGCTGAAGGAAAGAACAAACACAATTTCTGCTAAATTCATGCGTATATATATTCCCAATTCACGCCTTTTATATTCTCCATCTAATCTCACTTTTTCTCTCTTCTCATGATTTTCTCTTTTCGCCAATTTCTTCTCCTTCCTCCTTTGTCTCTCTGTTCTTTTCCGGGAAATGATATAGCACAAGAATTTTACAAGAATGGTGGGTCCCGTGTGTTTAACGCCAAGTGGACGATTGAGATTGGTGTTTAACACATGGGGATTTTCGTTTAACACGCGGGACCCATCATTCTTGTGGTTTTCTTGTTAAAAATTCTTTCGCTATATCATTTTCCTTCTTTTCCCAATTCTTCCCTTCTTGTTTCTTGTCCTTCTCTGATTATTTTCTTTTCCTTTTATAACAAGATTGGAATCTTCGATTGATAAATTAAGGCGATTCTCCCCTCTGCTTCACCATCTCTGTGCAATTTTAAAGGGAAAGCTCCTGTTGGGGCGTTGAGAAGGGAGCAAATTCCTTCAATTTCAAATGGGCTTCACTGGATTGGTTCCCTCGGACGACGTCGTCCTTCTTTGCCAATGTGGTAAGTGATTTGTTATTGTTGGATTAATATTAATTAATTCGTTTAATTAATCAATTAAAACCTAAAGCCCACATAATCACAAGCCCGTCTAACTGCCCAGTTAAATCTATATATAAAGATCACATGCCTACAGAGATTATATACGCGATATATAACTCATGCGTTGAGAACCAGAGAAATAATAAGTTTTCTTTCGGCTTGTTCCCAATCACCCTCGGGGAGGAATTTTGGTTTGTGGATTCTAAAGAGACTTTTATAGACTATTCAACGTGATTATTTCAGTCCCGAGGATTACGATCCAGATACGCTTTCGCATCAATCAGGTATTGAATATTCATTATTTATTAGATTCATTCTTTAGATTTAGATCTATTCTATAGTCTACGAAGTCGAAACCCTAAAACTCGTTTTTCTTTTTTTTTTGGTTTTATATATTATATTTAAAAAAATAAAAATTTGGCGGGTCGGCTAACCCGACCCGCCGCGCAATGATCCGTTTTTTAAACCAGTGGACCAGTTTTCGATTTGGGTCGATTACACGGCCCAAATTGAGAACAAAGGTGGGCAAATGGGCCTGAATAGGCCCATTCCCACCAATTTTCCTATATGGGCCTCTTAGCGGCCCACTTCACTCTATTGGGATAAAAAAAATCTCGAAAATTTAAAATTTAAAAATATTTTCTATGTTTATAAAATGTTTTAAATTCCCAATATTTTATTTATATGTTAAATAATTATAGAATGCATGAATTATGAATTAATTTTAATTTGCTAATTGCTTTTAAATATTTAGTTTCTAGTATGCATGATTAGAATTTAATTTATTATGCTTAGTGCAATTACTTTAAATTCTTCTAATTTCCTAGTATGTATAATTAGGATTTAATTTATTATACTTTTTACAACATGCTTATATATGTCTAAGAAATTAAATTATATGCTAAGTGCACTAATTTAAGTTTCCGATCATGTCTATGTGGCCTAAGACCTTAATTTTATTAGAGAATTTGTTTCAAATCTAATAAAATTAATAAACACCTAATTATTAACTCCGTGATGATAATTCAATTATGGTAATTAAAATCATATTATCATAATTATTTCAAAACATTCAAAAGAAATATACTATAATCGTGCTCATAAAAGGCTGTGCAGAGCTGGTTATTAAGAGGGACATATGGGCCCCACCCGACATTTGAGCCTCTTATGAGGAATGGTAGTACTGTCTAGCCAGATGATCATCCGAAACTTAGTACGAGATCACTACCTGAGTACTTACCGAATCGATTACGGATTAATTCTGAACAAATTCAGATTTTTTTTGATCCTTTCGAAATATTTTCTTGCTAATTTCGTGTTATTAAGAAACAGGAAATGTTGTTCGTCAACACTTCCATTTTAGCCAATTCGTTTGGACAGAACATTTAAATTATACCAAAATTGCTCTAAAGCAAAAACCACCTAATTGTTCCTATGAACAATTCTTTGCTCCAAAATACATTTAGAAGTATGTGTTACTACGTGTTTTTGCATGAATATGTTTCAAAACGTGAAAAATAGGTAGTCTTAGGAAATTATGGTTATGTAGGACGTGATGATTACGAGCTTAGCGACATTTTTGAACGAAATACATAACCACAATCTCTCAAAGACAACCTAATTCAAAATTATGCCTAATGTCCATCTTTGAATATACTTGCAGAAATGACCCCCCTAGCATGATCAATGATCTATCTTCCAGTGATAAGTTGACTGGAACGAACTACGACATATGATCAAGAAAGATTCAATACCTTCTGCATGAAAAAGATGTCCTTGACTACATCATAATAGATCAACCACTTGAAACGGATCCAACCTATGCGACATGGGGTAAAAAGGATCGCAGTGCATGTTTTACTATGCTGTACTGCATGCACGGCGATCTTCTCATCCTATATGACACTGAGCCCACAGCCAAGGTCATATGGGATAAACTAAAGGAGAAATATGGTCAGACATCAGCAACAAGGATTCGTTCTTTACATTTGCAATGGCTTCAGTACAAAATCGATTCGGCTCGACTCGTACTTTACCATCTCTGCATTCTGAGAGCCATGCTGCGCGATCTTGAGGCAGGCATCGTCAAGATTTCTGAGTACGAGCAAGTCAATAATGTGATACGTGCATTGCCTGATGAAAATGAGGACAGACGTTGGACATCTTTTAAAACATTAATGTCCCACGATCTGACCCTTAAGACTTTTGCTGATATAACCAAACACGTTGAGTTAGAGGATGAACGCCTGCGAGCTTCAGTTCCACCTGCTAAGGCTTTTGTTTCTCATGGGGGCAACCCCAGAAGAAACAAAAGGCCTAGCAAACCAACAAAGAAGGTTAAAAAACCGCGCCAACGTAAGGCAATAACCAAACAGCCAAATGGAAAACCCCGCAAGAACTTAGCGCGTGTGAAGTGCTACAACTGCGGCAAGCGAGTTCACTTTTCTCGGGACTACACCGAGCCTCAAAAGGTACCTTCAATCCCTTGTAACCCCCATTTATACGTTTGCTCTTATGCATTAGTTGCTAATCCCTTTCCAAAATGAATTGTTGATTCAGGAGCGAGCCAACAC
>JAOWBN010026076.1:0-10461 GCA_028565015.1 Pinguicula moranensis
GTTCGAAGCTTCTATAACATCTTGTCCTTTACTTTTTTGAATGATTATTATTGTCCTGAAAATATATTAAATCAGCAACAACAATAGCAGGTACAAATCCATCCATACCATAATCTCCACATTTCTAATCTGAATTTGCCTCTAATTTCCTTACTCAGTTGCGTTGCAAGAAAGATCCCCTGGTTTACTCCAGCTAAGCCTTGTTTAGCCAATACATCTGCTACACTGTTAGCTTTACAAAACTGATGCTGAACCGAGATTTGTAGTCCAACCACCAGCTGGATGAACTCGTCCCAAAATTTTCAAAGGTACCATATATTGCAACTAATCTGCTTGATCCTGTGTACCAACAACATGAAACCCGTTTCAATGACGATGTTGTCCCATTTATGCTCTTTACAAATCTTGATTCCTTCCATTACTACACCAAGTACTGGGCCAAAGTTATGTTAGAAAGCTATCATGAAGGTTTCATTTTCATTTCGAATGATACTGCCTTCACCTGATGGCCTGGGATTTCCAAGAGAGCTCCCATCACAGTTGATCTCCTTTATGCCGGTGGTGGGGGCTATGATATCAGTCAAATTCTTTGTTAAGCTTTTCCCCTGATTCAGGCTTCCAAACAGAACCCCATTAATTATGTAAGCTTCCAAACATTATCAAAAAAAACAAAAGAATAATACAACATCAATAACAACCCGAAAACGTTATGTACAATCTATACAATGACATCAAACAAATCAAGCGAGAATCTTCATTCCAAGTACAATCATCCGCGTATTGTATACGAGTCATCCTCCATCCATTAACTCTATGGGCCAGGGCTTTTATTGCTATTACAAGCCTTGATAGCCCTAATTATTTCTTCTTCTGTGAACTCATCATCTAATCTATGTTTATCATCCTCACTGCGTTGGTTGAAACTTAAGCCTCTCAGCTTTGGTCTTTGATGCATCGTTTCTGTCAACCTGTTTTCAAAGTGCTCTTTGAAGTACGTTTTCACTTCAGGTACTATCTCTACCCATTGTCCATGATGCATCACTCCATGAATTTTATTTCTCTTGCGTCCCTTATTAATCCAATTGTGAAAATACTTGAGTTTGTACAATTTCTGTAGTTCTGTCCACACTTGTCCTGGTTCATCAGCTTCCACATTATTCATATCTCCCTACTCTGCCATTTGTTCCAGCTCCTTTAATCTAGCTTGCTTTATCAGAATATGATCACTGATATCCCCAAAGTCTTGCTTGTTCGATATTCTGATTTTTTGCTTAACAGCTTCCATTTTCTCTTTTAGGACATACCCTCCACTCCACTTCCCCCCACTTCAAACTCTATCAACGTTTTTTCCACCAACTCTTGTATGGTTTTTGAATTAGCCACCAATCTAGCACTTGAAATGGTTTTGGCCCCCAGTTTGTTACTTTTGACTGCAGTTTCACATGTACAATATCTGACAGTTCTCTATCTAAGCCTTCTTGTATCCAATTGTTCTGAAATTTTAGTCATTTTTTATTTAACAGAAACCTGTCCCGACTACTCAACTGTCTTCAAGTTAGGAGCATAACAAGTGTATCTCTTTCTTATCATTGGTATGCTCTCCGACTTTGTTTCAGCCAGAAATCTTCGAAACTGGACAATCTCTCTACCATGAGTGTTGCTTCTTCTTCCTTTTCTAAGGTTCCAAAACTGCGCTGAAATCTCCCATGCCACTTTTCCTCTTACTTTTCTTTAATCCTCTGACTTATTGACGCCCATTGTGTTTTCTTCTCATATAGGTCAGCTGGCCCATAAATATTCACCAAGTTCATATAATCTGAATCATTTCCCCATTGTCATCTCAGTCCCAACACCCATCCTCATCCCACATGTCTTGTAGTTTGAAAGCTTTAGGGTTCGAAATGTATAGTAACGCTCCAGCTATTCCATTTGATCCCTTTTAGGCCCCCTCAAACTCTTCATTGTACCATATAGTTCTGCAAAACTCAATTTCTTTTTTAGTCTCTTGAAAACTTACAAAATCTGCTTGCCGTTTTCTCAACATATCCCGAACCTTTCTCCTTTCCTGCCTTACCCCTAGACCTCTTATGTTCTATGTGTAAAATTCCTCGAATTGATCGGGAATTTCTGTGAATCGAATGTGAAATCAACAGTTGAGAAGAAAACCAACGAAAGCAGTTATTTTGGAAATTTTCCTTTATTTCTCATCACTTCAATCGGTTAACTTACAACTCCTTTTATAAAACGCAACATCACTAACTAAAACGTAAAACTAACTTTACAAGTTGTTTCAATCTCATCCACACGATCTAATGAGGATCGTGTGGCTTCAGATTCTCTCCATGATCACTCTGCATTTGTTCATCTGCTTCATTTCCTTTTATCACATCCATTTGACTATCAGCAACTCTGCCTTCTTCATTCAATTCGCATTCATCTGATGACACAGCATCTTCATATTTCAACAGTATGTGATGATCTTCATCTAACAACTATTGTGTTTACCCCTGTCCCACTATCCTTGTGAAGGAATTTTAGCTGCAGCTCTGTCTCGTTTCGTCATTTGAGTATGTCACAACTTTGTCTTTTCCATCATAGTCCACTCCTATTCTTTCACCAAACTCTTTTATGTTGTTTGCTTCCTCTCTCAACTTCCTTTCATTGCATAATATGCTGCTGCTAGCTGTGACTGAGTTACTTTTGTTTGGCGCGGTATCTCCTCCCTCCTATTGTGATATGCTGCAAGCCATTTACACTGCCCTTTTGTTGGTTTCGGTGTCCCCCCAATATTTGTTATCTTTGACCCCCTTACTTCAATCTGCTCCAGCCATTCAGTCCTTACCCTATCATTTGTTTCTTTCTGAGCTGTTTTCTCTTTCCTTTTTTGTTCTATAATCCATTTCCATTGATGACGTTTGTTTCTTTTCATCCTTCTTTTGTTGCTAATCTTTCTTCCGCTGTTCCTCTTGTGTTTCAGAAACTACCTCTGCTTGCAAAATCTCCTGAATTGGTTTCATATTCTCTTCAATGCATTTTGGTAGATCTAGATGAAGAATCTGCTAGTGGGAGAGTGGATACAAATGAAGAGAATATGAAAAAAAATTCTCATGAGCGTTCGAATCCCATGGCTTGTCTCGTGAGGTCGGGAGTATACCAGGGTAGGGCTCCACCGGGGTGGAGTGTCAGCCGTCGGAGAGCATCGGGCTAGCCCGGTGGGTACCTTAACCCCAATGGGAGGGTACCCCGATCTGCTGATTACCTATAAAAAAAAACTCTTCAAGAAATTAATACTCAACCCTGAAGGCAATTCAAATATTCGAAGTACTCTTTTCATTACCTCAATATTATGTAGAGATCATTATCCAAATAATAGAATATCATCATCATACAAAGCATGTGTATAAATTTGGGAACCACAAAGTATACCTTTCAGCTTACCAAGTGATACAGCCTTCCGCAACATTAAGTTAAAACCCTTAGTCACAACTAGGAACAAGAAAAGAGATAAAGGATCTCCTTGACGGAGTCATTTCTGCATGCTGAACGATCCAGAACTCGCCCCATTCACCAGAACCGCAACTGTTGATGTAGATAAGCAAACTTTGATCCACTGAATCCAAGTCGAGTAGAATCCCAACTTTTCAAGCATCATAATTAAGAAACCCCAATTTACTGAATCAAATGCCTTAGCAAAATCAACCCTCAAGAAGACAAATGGGACTTTGGAAGCTTGCACGTAGTGAATTAACTCGTTAGCCAATAATATACCATCAAGTATTTGTCTGCCCTTGATGAAAGCCAGTTGTTGATGAGATATAATTTTGCCAATAATTTTCCTCAATCTGTTCGCCAACAGCTTAGAAAGGAGTTTGTAAGAACAACCGACAAGAGAAATAGGCCGGAATTGCGATAAGGTCTTCGGAGAAATGCATTTAGCAGCCAAGACTATCGAGGTGGAGTTGAATCCTTTTAATAGTTTTCCAGAGGTATGGAACTCCTGCAAAAGATCAATAAATTCCTTTTTCAAGACCTGCCAATTATTTTGAATAAAGTTGAAGTTAAATCCATCAGGCCCCAGGTTCTTAGCTCTCGAACAACTCCAGAGAGTATCAAATACCTTGCCCTCAAGAAACGGAGCCGTAAGCATATCGTTGTCCTCATCAGAAAGACGTATATCACAATGCATAGACAAATAGGGTTGCTCCTATACATTCTCAGTGTAGTGCGCTTTAAAGAAATCATGAATACCCTATTTCAAGTTGTTGGAACCAAAGTCATGAAGTCCCTATCTCTATTAATGGTTTGTTGCACGAGAAGGCAAATAGCAGCACGCCGCAGTGCCGAAAGAAGAACGCACGCTTGCTTCTTTACAATTAATATGTGATGCTGATGTTTTAAATGTAGTTCCTATAAATGTTGTACGAGTTGTATCATTGTGAGAATAAGAAAACCAGAAGTTTCAATAAACTCTCCGTTTCTCTCCGTTTATATTTTACAATTCAATTTCCTTGAGAATCTTGTAAAGAATCGACCACAAATTCTAACAGTGGTGCAGTGAGGGTGGATCGAGGTCAGTTCTGCAGGTTCTCATCAAAGATCAGCAAGTGGTTAACCTTTCACCAATTGTTCTAGTGAGAGCTAGAATAGGTATCACTTTTCTTCATTGAAAGCATTATATTTCTTTAAGAGTTTTTTTAGAGGCTTGTAGCCAATTTGCGTTGGAATGTTGCTGCTGCTAGAGGCTTATAGCCAAATAGGTTGAAACGTTGCTGCTGATATAATATTTTTCTAGATATGCTCGCTTATTCTGTGAATATTTTGCACATGTCTAAGATGTCGACTAGGCTTGAATTACCAATGTTTGATGGGAACAGAGACTTGGTCTAGGCGTAAGAATGCTCTTTTATCTCATAATAAGGTTCATTACGCACTTAATTAAAATAGCGATAGTTGACCTAAGGAATTTAAAAGGAAAGGTGAGAAAATTAAAGAGAAAGCATATAACGTGATAATATTAAATCTATCTGATTATGTATTGAGAAAACTTGAGTGTGATGAAGATCCATTATCTATTTGAAAAAAAAAATTGAATGCTTTATATGCTTCAAAAACTGCTCCAAGTTTGATTAAAGTAAAGGGTTCTCTATTTGCCTATAAAATGGATCCCTCAAAATCTAAAAATGATAATTTGGATGAATTTTATAAATTAAGTCAAAATTTAAAAGGAACTGATCATGATCTCGATGATTCAAGTCTGACTATGATTCTTTTAAACTCTGTTTCTGATGATTTTCTTGTTGTTAAAAATACTTTCCAATACTCTGAATCTATTCCTAAACTTGATACCATTATGATGGGGTTAAGGTCTAGAGAATTAGAAATTAAGAATGGTAGGAAAACTTCTAGTGTCTTGTATGCAAATGTGAAATCTAACTTGAGAAATTATTACAATAATTTTGAAATTAAGAAAGAGAAATCTAAAACTGAAAACAGTAGGACACTTTCTGCTAAATATATACAACTATGGCACTTAAATAAATATGGAAAACTGTACTACATATATTGTAAAGAATTAGGTCATATTATCTATAACTGTTTGAAATTAAAAGTGAAATAGAAAAGAAAATCTGAGTTAAATACTACCACTATTAATCCTAAAACTGATGAAGGTATTAGTTAAGTTCTTTTTGTTTCTTTTAGTTTGTGAGAGTAACTTACTGTTAGTGACAATTCTTTGTGTGATGAGTGATTACTTGATTTTGGATGTACCTTTTATATGTGTCCTCATAAAATTGGGTTTGAAAATTTAGACAAATCTAAAAAAGTGGTTGTATATATGGGGAATCACAATATCTGTTCTGTAAAGGGAACTGAAATAATACATTTACAAGTATTAGGTGATAATATTATTTCTTTAACAAATGTTAGATATATACCAGATTTGAAAACAAATTTAATATCTTTAGGGGTTTTAGAAGAATCTGGCTATTCTTTTCATGGTGAAAATGGTTTTTTAACTGTCCTTAAATTTGAAAATCATGTTTTAACTGCTACTATAAAAAAAAGATTATATTTCTTAAATGAAAAGTTTATAGAACATGTTGATAATTGTGTTGTTGCATCTAGTGCATCTGAAAACTCAAAATCGTGGCATTTAAGGCTAGGACATATGAGCATGAAGGGTCTAAAAATATGTATTCTGAAGGAGCATTAGGCAAACAGTCCATAATTGATCTTAATTTTTGTGTGGGGTGTGTGCTTGAAAAACAACCCAAACTTAAATTTGCAAAAGAGAATACATCTCTCAAAATCTATTATTGAGTACCTACATGCTGATGTTTGGGGTCCTGAATCTTTTTCAACTCATAGTGGTGCTAGATAGTCCTTGTCAATAGTTGATGATTTTAGCCGAAAGGTTTGGGTGTTTCTGTTGCGTTAAAAAGATGAAGCTTTTTTAAAGTTTAAAGAACGGAAAACGTTAGTTGAAAAATTAAATTGATAAAATAATTAAGTACTTAAAAACTGATAATGGTTTGAAGTTTTGCAATTCTTCTTTTGATGCTTTATGTCCTGAATATGAAATTATTAGGCATAGAACTGTACGTTATACACCTCAACAGAATGGAGTAGTAGAAAGAATGAATAGAAACATACTTGATAAAGTTAGATGTTTACTTGTAACCTCTGGTTTGAAAAAAAAACATTTTGGGGGAGACACTGGGTACAACAACCTATCTAATAAATAGGAGACTCTCGTCTGCCATCGACACTAAATACCTGAAATTTGTTTGGTCCGGAAGAGACCAAAATCTTATCCACTTAAGGGTGTTTGAGTGTGCAAGTTTTGTTCACACTAAATATGATAAATTAGATCCTAGATCACAAAAATGTGTCTTTCTTGGGTATCAAGAAGGCACAAAAGGCTATATGATGTGGGATAAAAGTGTACCTGGTGTTAAAATCATAGCAGGGATGTCATTTTTAATGAATTTGAATTTTCTTGTTTACCTATTACTTATGTTGATACATCAATTGAGGTGGAGCCTAGGGAAGCTTCAAATGAGATGGAGTTATATAGGAGAATTCACCACCTGAAATTGAACGAATTGAACAAGTTATACAAACTGAGGATCCTGAAAAAATTCAGGAGCTCTCACAGATAGGCACATACCAACCCTCCACCTCGGACAGTGTTGCCTTAAGTAAAAGAACTAGAATTAAAAGACTACGTGCTAGATATGTAAACTTTGTTGAATGATTTGATTATGCTTTTTCTGTTGGTGATAATCTTAGTATGTTCCAACCTGAAACTTAAAGTGTTGCTATTATTTGTGAAAATTCTGAAAATTGAAAACTTGCTATGTTAGATGAGATAGAATCACTTAAGAAAAATCAGACTTGGATTTTAGTTCCTAAACCTAAAAAACAGAAAATAATGGATAATTAATGGGTGTATAGAATAAAAGAAGGAACCTTATCATTTGATCCAAAACTTTTTAAAGTTAGGTTAGTAGCTAAAGGTTTTTCTGAAAGAGAAGGAACTGAATATAATGAAATTTTTTCTCCGATTGTTAAGTATAAGACTATTAGAATTATGCTTGCATATGTTTCTTGCCTTGATCTGAAAATTGAACAACTTTATGTCAAAAATGCATTTTTAAATGAAAAATTAGAAGAAGAAAATTTTTATGGATCAACCACTTGGCTTTATAGATCCTAAACTACCTGATTTTGTTTGTTCACTGAAAAGATCTTTATATGGATTAAAACAAACCTATACAAGTGGTATAAGAGATTTGACTCCTTCATGTTAGAATTAGGGTATAAAGAAGAATGATTCTTGCTTGTATTTTATTCATTCTAAAAATTCCACTATGTTTTTGGTGCTTTATGTAGATGATATGTTATTAATAATCAAATCAAAATATGAAACAGAGAAATTAAATCAATGTTAAGTTATGAATTTGAAATAAAAAATTTAGGAGAAGTTAAATGAATTTTGGGAATGAAAATGATAAGAAATAGGGAGTTGGGGACTTCGAAATTGCATCAAATCTCTTATATGGAAAAGGTTTTCAAGAATTTTTTGTTGACCAATTGTAAATCTGTTTCTCTGCATATTGTTGCGCACTTTCAACTCTCTAAAAATCAAAGTCAAAAAATACCTTTAGAAAATGAAGAAATGGAAGAAAAAAATACCTTATTCAAACTAATTTGATTCCCTGATGTATGCTATGGTTAGCACTATGCCAGACATTACCTTTACTGTCTCTTTGTTAAGTAGATTTATGTATAACCCAAAAATTGAACATTGGTATGCTTTGAAATGGACAATTAGATATTTGATAGATACTTATGATGTTGGATTGTGTTTTAAAAGGAGAAATTCTATTTTGGATATTGGTGGATTTGCAGATAGTGATTTTGTTGGAGATTTAGACTCCAAAAAATCAACATTTAGTTATTATTTCTTATTTTTTAGTAATTGTGTAAGTCGGAAGTCTCAAGTTCAATCTGTGGTTGCTTTGTCAACCACAAAAGCTGAGTATATAGCCTTAACTGATGCATTTAAGGAGTCTTTATGGTTAATAGCTTAATCAGTGAAACTAGAATTTCAAAATCATGTGTTTCAGTTTTGTGTGATAATCAATCTGCAATTTATTTGAGTAAAAATTCTGTATTTCATGAAAGAACAAAACATATAGATGTAAAATTTCACTTAATTCGTGATATTTTAGTTGGAAATGTGGTTAAACTTGTGAAAATTCCAATCTTTGAAAATGTTGCAGATTTTGAAACAAAAGTAGTGTCACAAGCAAAATTTAAAAAATGTTTAAACTTGCTTGGGATTTGCTAACAGTGTTTTGCAGGAACATTAATAAGAGTTATGTGGGACTCTGGTTCTCGTAGCTCAAGACTACAAATGATTCAAAATTGGATAAAAAACTGTAATTTATTGTATTTTTACAACTTTTGGTACTTACAAGGTGGAGATTGTTGAGTGAAGTACGAAAAATAGCCTTAACAATTCTGTGAATTTACGGTATTACCCTTATTTTTTGTTTGGATTTGTGAAATTATAAAATTAACCCTACTTACGTGTAATATTGCTGGACTATCCTCACTGATTCGTGAAATTACTTAAATGTCATTACCAATTTTTATAATCTTGATCGTTTATTTTTCTTGATCGTGTGGCTTTTATTTGTTGGTGCTTAAAGGTGAGATGTAATCTTGTCCATCCATCTGTATTTTGATCGAACGGTATAAATTCAAAGCTTCCTTAGGAAGCTTTATCAATTCATCTCGGCCGTCCATCTGTAAACTCATATAACGGTCCTTGAGAAAGCTTCTTCGAGAAGTTGAAGACGAAGAGTCATGACCGTTAGATTATCTTACATAATTTAATGATTGATATTGAGCCGCAAAATTGGTGCAATTTTAACCTTTTGTTTATATTTTAATCCGACGGTACTAATTTTACCTATATTCGATGAGTTTCAGACAGTTGATCTGAAACAATCCGACGAACAGGATTACACGACACATGAGGTATATATGGATTATCATTGAAAAATGCGTCATTCGATACATTCTACTTTCTCTCTCGAGTTTTTCTCTCTTCGCCGGTAAATCTTTGGCTTTCCGACGGATTTAAAGGATTTTTGCTAGTTTCAATCGGTGGAATCGCCCTATCTCAGGGAGATTTAGGGCTTCAGACCTATTTGAGGCGGTCTGAAGCATTTCTACTACCATCTTCGGACCATTTCTTCTAGTGATGTTCACGTGAAGTTTTAGCTTGTTATTCTTTGATTTTATTAGTTGCATGTTAGGTGTATCTTGTAAAGTTGTAATTTTTTGAGATCTAATAGAAGTTACAGGAGTATCCAATTCTGGAGCTCAACATGGATTAGCCAGATCTAAGGATACAGTGAACCACGGACATTGAATCTGTCTTACTTTAATTTTTGTAAAGTTAACTCACATTAATTTTTCATCCAAACTAACAATTTCCTTGAGAATCTTGAAAAGAATCGACCACAAATTCTATCAGTGGTGCAGTGAGGGTGGATCGAGGTCAGATCTACAGGTTCTCATCAAAGATCCAAGCAAGGGGTTAACCTTGCACCAATTGTTCTAGCGAGAGCTAGAATAGGTATCACTTTTCTTCATTGAAAGCATTATATATCTTTAAGAGTTTTTTAGTGGCTTGTAGCCAATTTGCGTTGGAATGTTGTTGCTGCTAGAGGCTTATAGCCAAATAGGTTGAAACGTTGCTGCTGATATAATATTTTTATAGATATGCTTGCTTATTCTGTGAATATTTTGCACATGTCTAAGATGTCGACTAGGCTTGAATTATCAATGTTTGATGGGAATGGAAACTTGGGGGGTGTTTTGCGCAGACCCTCTTATGCTTATAATTGGATTATAAGAACTTTTTTTGAAAAAATGAAGAGT
>JAOWBN010026087.1:0-10461 GCA_028565015.1 Pinguicula moranensis
ATGACTACTCCCTCCAAACGTGCTTATAAGCTACGTATCCTTGTTACTAAGTCTAATACATTCTTCGCTCACTTGCTCCGTTAAATTAGGATATACAAATCTCGTTTGGAAAATGAAAGGGAGAGATGGGGTATTTAATTTATTTGGATCTAGTGAAAGATGACTAGCATGATTTTTGGGGTGTGCTCTCGTTTTCTAAAGCATGATAAGCAGATAGTGAGAATTATAGCTAGAAAGCTTGACTTCTGTGGTTGGCGGTTGTTAAAGGGCAAGGCATTAATGTTAGTTTTGTTTGTTACATTATATTTGCTTTTGATAGTAGGCTTACACTTTTAATCTTTTCATCCATGATGCACTCTGGATCCTTCTCTGATTAGGTTAACTTATCATTCAGAGTACATGAACATGTTCAATCTGGCTGAAAATGAATTATCTACGAAATCTGTCTTCATTGGATTTACTAAATGCACGTCAGTTCAAGTTCAAAGGAGTATTCCCATTCTTGGCGAGCAATTTTTCTTCTCTTGTTGTTAGAAATTGCCCTCATAAAACAACAAACTGAATGATAGCTTTGAACATATTGCTTTGTATGCTAAACAAGAATAGAGAGTTATTGCGCATGCAGTCTTGTGTGCTTTGCTATCTGATGTGCTTATAGAAAACCACAAGGTGGCAATATGCACGGTTTGTGTACTCCTGTTTGTTATATCAAGAAAGTAGCTATGTTGTGTTGAATTTGTGGGACAAATGAACTACCAATTTAGAAGGTAATTACTTTGAGGTCTATTAGATTGGAAGGGAGCATGAGTTTTGTTTTATAACCCCCAATTCTAGTGACTAATCTGACTTTAATAAGTGCTGAATTATGAGCTATTGTTTTAAGTTCAACTAAAGCTTTTCTATGACTGAGAATGCATCTTCCGAAAATAAAAACACTCAGTCTTCAAAGTAGCACTATTACAAGATCATTTGGCATCTTTTTGCTTACATATGTCTTAGCTTTGAACATTTTATGATACTAGAGAGACATGCTGCTCAAACTAAAAATAATAAATTTTTTAAGTTGGCAACCTTAACTATGTCTTGTCACAGAGGAATTTGTAGCCCATTCTTTAAGTGTGAACTGCCTAAAGATTGGGCGGAAAACTTCACGGGTTCTTTTAACTGGAGGAGAAGATCACAAGGTCAATCTCTGGTCTATTGGGAAACCCAACGCTATACTGGTCAGTTCAATTCACTTGCCTTTTCACCAGTTGACCTCATATTTCATGCTGTGAGAACTTGTTGGTACCCCTCCCATGTTGTGCACTGGTTTTTATCAGTTGCTTGATATCCTTTGCTAAAAGTTTCTTATCGGGCTGGTGTTAGGATTCTGTAGCTTAATGAAACCGGTCAGTTTTATCTCTATCTGCTATATAACTTACTTTGCCCTATCATGTGAACATTGAGATATTAAATATCCTTTTTCTAATAACTTTAACTTGGGCTATTGCTGTTGAAAATTAATGTTTGAGTCCTCCATGTAATTGCAGCTTCATGAAATGTTACCTGATTATCATGATACTTTTGTCTGGCTTTAATCTCAAATCAAGTGAGAACAAGCAAATTGTTTCAGCAATTTCAATCCTTCTCACAATTTATTTAGACTCACAAATTTCACAGTATTAGTGAAAAGGCTATTCTTCTATCCATCGGATTAAATCTCTGCAAGGAAGCTAACTAGGATGTTTCTTTTGGTGCCCATATTATGGGTCAATGCATAGAGTTTGTCAGGTCATTCAAGTGGGATTGATTCAGTTAGCTTTGATTCCTCAGAGGTTTTGGTAGCTGCAGGGGCAGCTAGCGGTACCGTTAAGCTTTGGGATTTAGAGGAGGCTAAGAGTAAGTTTGTGGCAATCCATCCAGTTATCTATAAAATTTACACTTTACATTCACTTAAAATAATTCCACGTTTGAATTGTTTACCTTCTTCTTTACTTGCAATGTAGTCATTCGCACCCTCACTGGGCACCGTTCCAATTGCATATCATTGGATTTTCACCCATTTGGGGAATTCTTTGCCTCTGGATCTCTGGACACCAATCTGAAAATATGGGACATCCGGAGGAAGGGGTGCATACACACTTACAAGGGTCACACTCGAGGTGTTAATGCCATCAGATTTACTCCTGATGGGCGGTGGATTGTATCTGGTGGGGAAGACAACACTGTAAAGGTTAGGCACTTCATTTCCTCCACATTGTCAAGTATTTTTTACCCTCAAAATTTTCTCTGACTATTGTAATATCAAGCCTCACATGAACTGGACCAAATGCCTTGTTTACTTGCCGACTATTCAGATTTTGATAATTTTCCCAAATTTTGTTACTGCTCTTGCTTTCGGAACCTAATTTACCAACATAAGCATCAACTTGTATAGCACATGGACATGGCGTTGACTCATTGTCTGCTTTATGTACGAATCAGTATACCGCATGTAATTTTCTTTTGCTTGTTCTTTTCCACCTTTTGCCAAATCTAAATTGAAGAAATCAGTCTTCTGAGATTTTTGGCTGCAAGACCCAAAGCCTTGTATAGTTTTGTTCTGTGGTTTATTATAATTCTATTCCCAAAATGCAGCTATGGGATTTGACTGCGGGCAAGCTTTTGCATGATTTTAAAAATCACGAAGGTCAAATTCAATGCATTGACTTCCACCCTCACGAGTTCTTACTTGCAACAGGTCAGAAAAACTTTTGTTTGCAATACTATATGAGGAATTCATGACTTACTCACTCCTGCTATGCTTGAAACAACATTGGGCAGATAAATTCATTTGTTCAAAGCTTCGAAAAGTAGAAAATTCTGATCAGTAGCAGCACCATGTGCTGCCTAAAATAACTGTTCCTATTTGGGTCATGCTTGACTTGTTTTTGGCATTTTCCTTTGACAATCATAATCTTTATTAATAGATAAATTGAAAATGGATGAAAACTTGAAATTTGATGGGTGCGCAAACATAGTTTCATTACCCGTATTACACCGTTGAATGCTTCTGCCCGTTCATTTTCATGGTAATATGCTCTCTGTAATTTTGAGAAATCATGATGGGGTTGCCATGCTTTGAAATCTAAGGGATCCTAATACTCCAGATGAAACACATACTTTTATTCTACTTATTATCTATGTGTAAGAAGGTTTGATTGGGAATGCTGAGGAGGATCCGAAATTCTAGTGTAATTCACATATTCGATGGGATTTGTTTTTCCTATTGATCTTCTAATAAACAACAACATCACAACATTCCCAGTATATTTCCAACTAAGTTGGGATTTGGTGGGTCAGATGTATGTAGCCTTACCCTTGTAATTATACAAGGTTGTTTTCGTTGCGACTCACGATGTATTGCGTCATTTGAAGTATTGAGTTCCGACAACTTTACTAATAGAAATACTTGAATTTAATAGAGATCATATTGATCTAATCCATTGTTAGTACAAAGTTAAAAGAATTGTCAATGAGGACTCTTCCAGCTCCATTTACAATGGACGTCCTGTTGATCTTCTAATAATTTCCTTATTTGCTCCACATTTATTCCTTGGCAGGCTCAGCTGATCGAACTGTTAAATTCTGGGATCTTGAAACTTTCGAGTTAATTGGTTCAGCTGGCCCTGAGGTTACCCTATTTCTTCTTTAACATTCTAGCACCGAACTCCTGGTCATTCTTTGTATTGTGCCTGGAATTCATGCCTTCTATTTCATTTTTGAGAACTCTTTTCCAATTTCTTTCAAAATCCAGTCTACAGGAGTTCGTTGTATGGCATTTAATCCTGACGGGAGAACCCTACTCTGCGGCTTGCGTGAGAACTTGAAAGTAGGCACACATATACTTAAGTTATTTTTCAGGTAACATACTGGAACATCCAGTTGATCTCACTCATCCTTTCCTATTTTGATTGTAGGTTTTTTCATGGGAACCAATCAGAAGCCATGACTCTGTGGATGTGGGGTGGTCTAGATTATCAGACATGAATGTCCATGAGGGAAAGCTTCTTGGATGTTCTTATAACCAAAGTTGCGTTGGAGTTTGGGTAGTTGATATTTCGGTATGGATAACTGTGCTAGTTTCAACTGACATTGCAACTTTAGTTGCTTTCTTGATCGACATCCAGACTTATAAACATCTTGCTTGCATTATTTGCCAGCGTACTGAACCTTATGCAATGGGAAGTACTGCAAGACATAATGGTGATTCTGATCCAAAATCAATTTCTAGTTGTTCCACTGGATCGACTGAAGATAACGTAAAGGGTAACTCAGGCAGGCTTTCTGTTTCAAGTAATTCTGATTCTGTGAGGGAAACGAGATCTTTTGCAAGACTCTCAGTCCAGCAGAATTCGGATCTGAATAAGGATTCAAAATCTCTTTCATGTAAGCTATTATTATCTTGTTCCCATTCATGACGTTTTTAGTCAAATTAGTATTGCTTTTGGTTTATGCCTTCATTTTATTTAATGGCATAATTTATCTTTCTCCCCTCCCTTGTTCATGTATGTGGTCTAATTTTGAAATTTTCATTTAAATATTCTTGTTGAACGCGATGATTGAAGCTACCGCCTGCACACCGAGCACTCCACAAAAGTCCAATTTGAGTATCATTCCAAAAACAACTCAGACCAATACATCAACAATGACAAATGCATCAAACCCAAAGAGGCAAGCTGGAAGGAACCATTCTGCTGGGAATATACCCTTGTTTAACCGATCTGATGCAATACCAGTTATTGTGCCAAGAAATAATCCGAGGATTGAACAAGTTGAATTGAAAAAAGAAGAAGTGCCAGTAAAGACAGTGATTTTACCTTTCCAGTCCAGATCATCAGATCTTCGCAAACTTAACAATATCAGTCATGACTTGGAGAAGCCAAACGTCTCTATTCAATCTGATGATGCGATTTCTAAAGCCATGGATTCGAGTGCCTCTGATAGGGATATTGGTACTTCAGTCAAAAGCTCAATCGGTGGGCTTTCTGCAGATGAGAGGAGACTCAAGGATGATAAAATCATGTTGTCAAGAAAAGTTGAAATAAATTCAAATGTTGACACACTCTTCAGATACCAGCAAGAAAGATGTAAGTATTTTTTTTTATGCAAAATATGCTCTTATAGCGGCTTATTTGTTTTGTAACTTTTTGGTTCATGCTTTTTTTTGGGTTAAATTTTCTGTCTTAAATATGGCCTACTACAATAATTCATTTCATCTTTTGCATGATTAGAGTAGATTTTCTCTACTTATGGTTTCTCCTGTGTCATTATTGGGTGCAAGGAGAAACAGACAATAGGTATGCATGTTATGCTTTTGCATGCGATATTCTGATCAAAATTTTCTTTAGCGAGGTTGCGAATATATTTGTGAGGGCACAAACCCTTGGTTAAGGAGGAACTCTTTTCTGAATGGAGGTCAGGTTGTGAGTTTGGTTCCCAAATGCAGCAGCACTTGGTGGTACTTTAGTACCTCTTAAGTCCGAAGTTCTCTCGTCATCCTTTTCTGAAAAACCCATTCTTCGATTCAAAGTAACTTTTTGATATAAAGAGCAATTCCAATGCGACAGATTATGGATGTCTATGAGGACATGATAAGATAATGGCTTGACCTAAAAATTTTTAACCAGTTTTCTTTTGATCGCAGATGAATTTCGTGGGCATAACCAAAATGTGGATTCATCTTATATAGAAGGTCAAAGGGGAGGTATTTACTACTTTAGCTATAGGTCTCTCACTTCATTATGAAACATAATACTTTCCATCTTAGATAGATCTCTTCTCCTTGTCATGAACTTGAACTCATATTCCACAGTCAGAGTGGGTAGAACAATTACCTCACACGGGGAACAGAAGAGCAGAAGTTCTTACCAGACAGGTCTTGCATCAAGCATCATCTCAGGGAAATTAGGCATGGTGAGTGTTTCAGGCCTATATACTTCTATTTCTTTGTGCTTCAATATAACTATACTTGTGGTTTGCTTCATCTCAAATATTCTTCAATATAACTATACTTGGGTTTTGTACCTTCCATTTTTGATTGTCACAGAAACAGTGACCTTTAAGTTCTCTGACTCCCCTTTTTATTAATTCTTTAGTATTGCCCCCTTCTAGATTTTGAACAAGATTTTGACATGGTCCTTAACTTTGAAGGAACTCAAGCAAATTCTAGGTGCATGATTTACTCTGTGCTGTACCAGATATGGATTCGAACTATATATGTAGTTTCTGCTATTTCTTTCGCTTTTGCCACTTGGAGTTTGGGATTCGGGGATTCTGTGGTTTCTTTTCTAATATTATCATTTGGTGTCTTTTGCTGATTTCAAGCTTCCCCTGATAGTCTCTCGTGAAACTTTGTATTGGTCTATCCTACAGAAAAAATAACTTATCAGGCTCTAGTTCATTGCAGACAACAAAGGCATTTCGTTTTTTTGGAACATAAGACTTGTACCTTTTTATCTGACGTTGTTGAAGTACGGTCCGACGTGCTGAATTTTAATACAAGATTTGTTGGACTTCACAGTTTTGGTTTCGTCGTGATTTATATGGGCTTCGTAGTTGATCCTTGTTAAGTGACTTCTCAACTCTAGCTCTTCACACACTCTACAAGTAATCCATGTTCTTGACCTTGTTCGATATATTCTCTTTAATTAATGAACATGCTATTTTTTACTCCAATATCAGAGAAGTCAAGCTTTTGCTGGTGAAAACGAGTTAATCTCTGCAAGTGATGAGGATATTATTGCTCACTCGATGGAACTGCACGATCAGTTTGTTGGCTCAATGAGAACTCGTTTGAACAAATTACAGGTATTTGATTCCACTATTGTGAGAGCTTAAAATTTATTCGTGGGGAATTGGCTTAATTCATTTTGCTGCTGCTGTATGTCTTCACACATTTCAGTTTACCTTTGACCTTATTCTGTTATGCCTAAGGGCAAAACTCCACTGATGTTACTGACATCTGGAGAGAAGATTTTGTGATTAGATACTGAAAAGATAATGATTGATTGAGGAAAGTTACAATCCTATCCTGGAGGCTAAAAGACCTTTATCTATTGATAGAATTGCATTAGTGATTAGATGTACAGATTAAAGAATAGCCTATCTCAAGACTCAGGATAGGTTTTTTTAGACATTTTTGAGGTTTCTTCCACAAACAATATTAGGATGACTTTTCTACTGGCATGTATAAGTATGCATCTTTTGACATGGACTATAACATGTTGATATTGATTCAGTCATCTTCATTTTTTAATTATCTTCTTTTTGGCAGTTTCCGCCTCGTAAAGAATTGCTTCCATTCCTTTTCCTTGTCATATTGGCTCGAAAGTATTTAGTGCTCTCAGAATTGATAGAAACTGAACACTGGCATGTTTTTGCCTCTCAAAAAAGCAGATTTGCTTTCTCATTGTCCACTTTCTTTCACGAAAAAAATTTGAACCTGAATTGTTCATTAGTGCTGCCGGTCCTGAGAAACTACTGTATTCCTCATTCTTATCATGTAGAACTCTTTTTGTGTTGGACTGGAGTGTCTGTTCTTTATTGAGTTGCTACGATGGGGCTTTGATTCTGGTATGGTTTATAGATTTGGAGAAGATGTTGAGGTAGTAAAAACTGACTTGTACATAATTAAGAAATGTGATGGGGCTGATGAAACGTATCAAGATGAATTAAGAATTGCGACTACAATATCAGGATGTTTTTGGTTTAATGGGCATTTCACTCAGCGAGTGCTCTTGATTCTACTAAGTGAAGTTGCTCCTAATGCCTTAATTTCTGAAATAGCTCATACTCTGTTAAGCTGGCCTTCGGAAATTATTTTTAAATGCTTCTCAAGCTTGAGCCTATTTTAAACTACTCTTGTCTGGACTGTTCTTTTGTATGCTGGGTCAGTTCAAATTATTCTTTTTTAGCATTATTTATACTCCTATACCCATAGCAATTATTCTTATATGCAGGCCATTTTTGAGCACTGGCAGAGGCATGATATCAAAGGGGCCCTTAGTGCGATTAGTAAAATGAGCGATCACAGCGTGAGTGGTTATTTTTTGTTTCACAGAATGAGGTTTAAAAGACTTGCTTCTCAACTCTGCTTTTTTTTTTTCAATTACTTCAGGTGCTTGCTGATGTAATCAGTCTTCTGGAAGAAAGAGTTGATATCATTAACCTTGATGTTTGCTCTTTTCTCATTCCAACTTTGGCTGGACTCCTTGAAAGTGATATGGATAGGTAAGGCTATCTTCTCTTGACTGTTTTAGACTTTGTTGCTTGATCTTGCCTTCTTAACCTTGCTCTTTAGAAGCTGTTCTTTATGCTTTTGGAGCAAACCTATCCCGCACAGTTTGGTTTTTAGTTGTCTGGATCATTGTTTGGTAATATTACCTAGAAAAGGATTATGAAACAACTAATTTCCAGTAACCTTTTGTAACCCATTAGTAAATTTTTGCGATGTGGTAGCAGGAGTAAGATAATACTATATAGGATGGACTGTGACAACAAAGGCAAAAAATAATAGATTTAAGAAAAACATGGAGCTGTTTCATGAACAGTACATCAGGTTTAGCCTTCCCTCCTATTTAACTTGAGGAGGAACGTACGGTAATACAATGAATGATAATGAGAATTGACTGGTTTATCTCGCTTGAAATCATTCATATCCTTTACTGGGTCCTCTGCATTGTTGATTTTGTCTTGTTGTTTTCATATCTTGTCTGATCATACAAATGACATGATGATCGCAACTGTACATGTTATATTATCAAAATGTTTGTCTTTAGGCATCAAGATATTGCGTTGAGTATGCTGTTAAAATTGGTGAGAGTGTTTGGCTCCGTGATCTACTCTTCATTATCAGCACCAGCATCTGTTGGTGTAGACATTGAGGGAGAGCAAAGGTTTCTTTTTCTTCTTTTCTTTTCAATTTAGTTCTTGGCAATCATGTGCTATGCTTATTAGCATTTTTATTTGTTATTTTCATTGTTCTTTTATGAACTTAAGTACTTAACTGACTATAAGTTTTACTTTCCTTTTTCTTTCTCGTCTCAAGGCTGGAACGTTGTAGTCTTTGCTACGTGGAACTTGAAAAAGTAAAGCACTGCCTACCCGGCCTTTCCCGGTATGCATTCTCATCAAAACACTACTTCATCTTCGTGCCTATGGACAAATTTCATTTTGTTATTCCATTTGCAGACGAGGAGGTTCTATTGCTAAGTATGCCAACGAACTTAATCTGGCACTTCAGGAAGTTTGATGATTGTCGACAGTTATATGGTATTTTTTCAAGGGACTGCAAGTTTTGGAACTTATGAAGTGCCTTCATTTTTTATGCTTCCGAGTGGAGGCAAATCGTGTAAATTAATGGCCGGCGGAGTTACTAACCGATTCCTGATCTTAACTTATAACATAGCTGACGCACAACCTGGTTGGTACAGAACAGTTCGTAACTTAGCTCTGGTTGGAGTTAGAGATATGGATTTATCTCAAGGCTTTGGTGTCTTGACAGATCCATGAAACTTGATGTTCTTGAATGAGGTGATGATTGTTTTCGTTTCATGACAACAAAGTGGGATCATATAGCTTAGTAAGATTTGTACTAACTCTTGTTTCGTTGTATAAATACAAGAATGCCTGGAGATGCCAGAATTTGGCTATGGTTGCAAAAATGTTATTGTACCAGTTCCCACTGAAAATACAAGCTGAATCCATGACCAGCTTGATATGCTCCAACGGAAGACAGCTTTGTAGAGAGTTTGTATCGCGGTTCTGTTTTAGCTCCTATTTTAGTGTTTGAAATGGGATGTGTTAGAAATCTGAAACAAACATTGAAAAACTTATATTTAGTATTGAACTGAGTTTTTTTTTTTTTTGATGAAAGTACTTTATTAAAATTGAAACCCCTGGACCAGGCAACCTTAGTACAGAGTTTTTGATAACAACCTACTCCTCTCTAACCTTTGAAAACATGTCTAAAAGCTAATCCAACCGCATGCTTGGAATGCCCCCTTTATCCATTCTCAGATGGCCTCGGACCACCCTCGGTAGTGTGCTCGCATCTTGAAAAACTAAAGTGTCCCCTATTGCATCCATATTTGCCAAGTAGTCTGCTATGGCGTTTCCTTAGCGCAATTGGTGCAGGACGTGCAGTCTCAATCCTTCATTTTCTATCAAGAATTTGTCCCAGTACTCCCAAAGATACCAGGGGGTGCAGTGATTTTGTTTCACCCAGATTGTTTAGAGTTCAGAGTCAGTTTCTAAAATGACATTTCTCCACCCTCTCTCTTTGCATATCCTTAATCTTGTCGTTGCTGCTCTCAGCTCCGCACTATTGTTCGTGTTGACCCCCAAGTGGATTGTATATGCTGCCATCATATCTCTTTGTTCATTCCTGATGATCCCTCCACCTCCCGATCTCCCGGGGTTTCCTATGCAGCTGCTATC
>JAOWBN010026109.1:0-10460 GCA_028565015.1 Pinguicula moranensis
GTGACGTTTTATGAAACCCTACATGGCCATACCAAACAGGGTCACAAAGTTACTAACCGACCTTAACCATATTTTAATCCTAACCCCGGTTTAAAGTAAACCGGCTACCAAACGCACCCTAAGGGTGAAAGAATTCACATGTTATACACAAATATCTAGAATATTCTTTTGTACATGGGACACTTGCAACATTCATTGTAAATTCTTTTTTGACTTGTTTAGAAACCCATGTCCCTATAATTGGGTATCATTCAAGTAGCATGGATAGTATATCGTCACTTCCACAACGAATCAATCTTTGATATAAGAATGTTCTCATCCTCCAATTTTTTTGGAAAATTCAATTGTTCCTTAACGATATATGACTTTCTCAATTTTACTGAGCGTTCAGCTATCAAGATTCGATTTTCATCCGCCATTTATTTTTCTCCATTTTTGCGCAAATTTCTCATGCATAGTTACTTGTGTTGAAGAAATAATAAGCGAGAGAACGCCTCATAATTCATATCATAGGAAACATAAAATGAAAGATGGATAAGCTTGAGACAAGATTTAATGCCATTTAATTTATTTGATCCTTTTGATTATACACTACGATGGTTAGTGGATTCGATTTCTGAAAACTGTATTCTAATTTTCTATTCTTTTTTTAGATAAGAAAACTCTATTCCAATTTTCTTGTTCAATATTTATCCAAAATTATAGGGACGTATTTGGTGGAGGGTGGGAGTTGCATCCACGCCCATGAAATTTCAAAATATTTATTTTATATTAGTTTTTGTTATTATTTTTAATGTTTTAAAAATAATAACAAAAACTAATATAAAATCCCACGTCGATAAATCCGTTTCCACCTTGTTAGGCGTCTTTATGAACTCGTTCGCACCTACAACTTGCCCTCGAGAAATGATATAGCGCAAAATTATTGTTACAAGAAACACAAGAAACGGTGGGACCCATATAAATGGATAATTGTGATGTGTTTAAATTGGTGGGCCCAATATGAATGAATGATTATGATGAATTTCTTGTGTTTATTGCGCCTATAATTCTTGTTCTCTTTGATTTATCTTTCTTTGGTTTTGTATGAAGTGATTCAAACTTCAACCTTAGGAGTTTCTCTTGGTTCGTCATTTTTGAGTTCTCTTTGGTAATGAAATAAGAACCAGTTATCCTAATTGTGGGGCTTGGGGTTGAGACCACATGTCTTCATTCAATGGTATAGCGAGTGACAATTTTAACCATTTTGATGACTAGCCATTGAAGCTGAAATTTGAATCTGTTCGTTTGGTTATTTGTGCAAGTGTGCGAACTGAGCTTATGGAGAAAAGAGGAAAATCTATAACTCCATTATTTTCCGCTTGTTTGATCGTTACATTGTGTATACTACTTTATAGATGAAGATGTACTCAAGGCTAAGGTTTTTATTTGATATTGTGCAGATTTTTCTTGTTTTGTGCCATCGCTAGAGTGGGTTGCAGGTGGTAGAATGTCTCTATTTGCAGTCTGAAATGTAGAAGCCGCCACTTTAGGATTTGAAGGATTTCTGGTTGTGAAGATCACATCTTCAAGATTTGCGGTTGGAAGATTGTGATTTGGTGAGAGAATGTTGGAATCAACATTGTTGGGCTCAACATTATTAGAATGTGGCTCAACATCATTGAGTTCAACACCCTTCGCAAGCTGAGCATGAGATTGTAAACCATGTGAAGTTTGTAGCGAAAGAAATCAAATAACTCTTGAGGAAGGTTTTTTTATGAAGAGATCAACAATCTAAAACTGCGATGGAACAAACTGAGTAGAAAGAGTATCAGAAAGGACTTGTTCTCTGATGAAATGATAATCCAACACGACATGTTTGGCGCGCTTATGAGCAACATGATTTGTGATGAGAAAAATGGCACACTTATTGTCATAGAGGAGCACATGGTGTTGTTGTAGAGAGATACCAAGATCGTGAAGTAGATGCCAAAATCAAAGAACCTCAACAGCACAATTAGCGAGCACATGATATTTAGATTCACAGCTAGAGCCAAAGACAGTAGGTTGTTTCTTTGCACTACATGATATTAAATTTTCACCAAGAAACACAGCAAATCCAGAGGTGGAGCAGCGAGTGTCGGGACAACCTGTCCAATTAGCATCAGAATAAGCAATGATAGAATTGTGTCCTGATAAAGCCGAAAATCGAAGTCCCATTGATAGAGTTTCTTTAACATATCGAAGAATTCTTTTGACAACTTGGAGATGAAGATCTGTAGGAGCATGCATGTACTGGCTAACCGAGTTGATAGCATTAGCCAAATTTGGTTGAGTAATAGTAAGGTATTGAAGAGCTCCAATAAGAAAACGATACATAGTGGTATCAGAAAGAAGTTCACTATCAGTGGAAAGATATTGCGAGACTAACAGGTGGGTATTAACAGGGCGACTATACAGTAGCTGAGCCCAAGTGAGAATATCCCGAGCATACTTTTCACTCAAGCAGAATCCATCAGAAGTGAAAGTAGCTTACAGTCCAAGAAAATAAGCAAGAGAACCAAGATCCTTGAGAGTAAATTCGGCATGAAGACGACTAACAAATTTATTCAGAAGAGAATCACAACTACCAGTAATAATAATGTCATCCACATAGAGTAATGAGTAGATAACATCATATCCATGGGAGTACACAATTAGTGAAGTATCACCAAGACTTCAGGCAAAACCAAGAGTACCTAAGAAGGTGCTGAAGCGCTCAAACCAATCATGAGGTGTCTGTCAGACCATAAAGGGCCTTTTTGAGATGGCAGATGTGATTAGGATAGAGATGATGGACATAACCAGGAGGTTGTTCCATGTAGACATCCTCAGTCAAGTGGCAATTCAAAAAGGCATTCTTAATATCCAACTAAGAAGAGGCCAACCACGAGAAATAACAATAGATAGTATAGTCCGAATTGTTGTTGCTTTAACAAAGGGATTGCATGTATCAAAATAATCCAGACTAAGTATCTGTGTAAATCCTTGAGCAACAAGACGAGCCTTGAGTCTTTTTATGGAACCATCGGCGAGATATTTTGTTCGAAAGACCCATTTTGATCCACCAATATTAACATTTGGTGGACGAGGAACAAAATCTCAGGTTTAATTATGATGAAGAGTGTCAATCTTCTCATCCATGACATCGATCCAAGCAGGGATTCTTGGCAGCAGAATGGAACCCACGGGGCTTAGTAGATGCTAATAAAGCAATGAGGAGTCCAAAAGGGACAACAGTACAATAATCGGCAATAATGTGAGGACGAAATAATCCAACTTTGGCATGAGTGATCATGGAATGAAAGCCAACTCTGGTCGTGGATACAGTAAGTGGACACATGGAGAGGGAAGGTTTATAGGGATGGTAGTAGTAAATAGGCTAGGATCTGTACTGAATGAGGGAGCATAATCAGAAGATGGAATGGGAACTGCTGGAGTGAGGAAGAAGGTTCTGAGGGTAAAGGACATAGAGAACATGGGGTGGATAATTTAAAAGGGGGTATAGGTGCAGGAGACGATGGCAAAGAGGATAATAAGGAAGAGGAGGAGATAGGATCATGGGGTTCTAGAAAGACAAAAATATCAAGATCGGATAGAGATGGATTAGGAGAGGAGTTGTGGAAAGGGAAGCAAGTCTCATCAAATCGAACATGTTGAGAGATGTAGAGGCGAGCAGTGGAAAGATTAAGGCAACGAAAGCCTTTTATGGGAAGTGTTTTAACTAAGGAAGATGCAAGGTAAGCTACGGGAAGAGAATTTATTAGGTGTATAATCTTGTAGGCATGGGAATACATGGTAATGAATGAAAATGGTCATATCTTGGAGGGGTGCCATAAATCAACTCAAATAGAGAGATACCTGCCAGAAGAGATGATGATGATAGTCGATTGATGATGTAAGTCGCAGTATTGAATGCATCAAACCAATATGAGAAGGAAGTATGAGAGTGAAAAATGAGTGAATCCTATTTCGGTTATATGACGATGTTTATGCTCAACACGACCATTTTGAGGTGTAATACCATGTGTACTAAGGTGTTTTTGAAAACGATGATTGGTGAATTCAGTACCATTATCACTTTGAAATTGTTTGATAGTTGAAGAGTATTGTTTTAAGCAAATTTGTAGAAGTGAAGAAAAGTATCAAAAAAATATGATTTGAGTTTCAAGGGATAAAATCAAGTAAAGCGAGAATAGTCATCAATGAATATTACATAATATCTATAGCCATGCAAAAGATGTAGTGGGTGTCCCCAAAGGTTACAATGTATTAAATCAAGTGGTTTAGCAGCACGTTTTGCATTTAATACAAACAAAAGATGATAACTTTTAGCCATTTCACAAGAAAAACAAATATGAGGGGAAGGGGGTGACGAACTAAACAATGACCCTGTCAATTAAGGAGTGACAAAATTGTAGATGATACATGACCTAATCTAGCATGCCATAGATAAAAAGTGCTACGAAGTTGACATACCGAAAGGAAAGAGATAAAAGCAGGAAGGTTATGTTCAAGTACATACAAGCCACCATCATGTCTACCGGTTGCCACCACTTGTCCTGTGTGACTATTCTGAACAACAAAGTAGATATCAATAAAAGTAATAGCCAAGAAGAAATCAGATGTAAGTTTGCTAATTGAAGGGATAACAAGAACACCATGTAACGATAAAGTAGTGGAGCATGACCAAGATGAGTAATGGGTAAGGAAGCATAGTTACCTACGACGACGCAGGCTTTACCGATATACGGAGCAACTTGATCAAGAGCAGTTTGGGATGAAGTCATGTGGGTGAATGAAACAGAGTCCATGTACCAATCAGATACTAACGATCCACAAATACTAGCAGCAGAGAGGGCCTATGAAGAATTTTTTCCAAGCAAACCAAGGTGTCTGGAGCTAGGAAAGCTGCCAACCGCAGGAGACCCATTAGAAGATGTTACAACAAATCAAGAATTTTGGGAATTTTGTATCCCAAAAATTGTGCCGAGATGAGGTCCAGAAGGTATTATTTGATCAGTATGGGCTTGGACTGTATTTGGCCCAGAAATATGAAGTGACAGGTTACTTTTTTTGGCTGAGAAGTTGTGTTGTCCAGAAGGTAATGCAAGAAAATGTGTTGGAGATAACGCAGGCCTAGGCAGAGAGTAACCAAATCCTCCAAAAGGCAAATAGTGCACCGGCCCAAGTGGATAATAATTAAGGCAAGGCTCAATAGGTAAGTAACTCGCAAACAGAGGCCCAGAAACGCATTCCGTTGGCCCTCCAGAAAACCACTTATAGCCGGGCCAAGAATGGGGCCTGAGATAGTCGGAGGAGCGACGACCACAAAGTTTGCCAAAGGAGTTGCGCCAAAAATTTTCATGGTGGAATAAGGAGAATGACAGTTGTCTGCATAATGCCTGTACTCTCCACAAATTTGACATCGGGGATTAAAATCGTGCCCTCGTCCTTGGACCCTATGGTTGTATCCCCAGTACTCTATTGAAGTGGTAGGCACACTTTTGCTTGGTACTCTATTGAAAATATACGTTGCCGTAAGCAACGCATCTCTCCAAAAGTTAATGGATCATAGAACTAACCATATCAAACAAGGTGCGATTTCTACGTTTTGCAACACCATTTTGCTGCGAGGTATAAGGAATGGTAAGTTGTCTTACTATGCCCTTTTCATCATAATACCCTTTGAACAGATCAGAAAGGTAATTACGACTGCGATCGGTCCAAAGAATCTTGACTCTTCTATCCAACTGGTTTTCTACTTATGCTACGTAACGTTTGAACACATCAAGTGCTTCGTGACGATGAGACAACAGATACACGTGCCTAAAATGTGAGTAGTCGTCTATAAATATCATCCAAATCAAGAATGCAAAAATCATGCTTGTATGAGCCGTGACCAAATATATCATCACCGAACTCAATTTTCAATCTATTAAGACGAAAATTAAATGAAAAACTTAATTGTAGCAATGAAACAACTGAAACTAAACAACAGCGGACTCCAGGCACATAGATTGTATTATGTAACAACAATGTGTTCCCCCAACGAAGCTAGAGTTTGTAAGTGTCAATACCAATGACATCCTCTTCATTGTCATTCCCCATGGTTACGCTTCGTGTTCTGGATCCACAATGATAAAACTCGACAAATCCACAATGATAAAGCTAGAGTTTGTAAGTGTCAATACCAACTACGTGCTGGGACGCTTTTGAATCAACAATTCATTTAGGAAATGTGTTAGCAACTAATGCATGAAAGCAAACGCATAATTTGGGGTTATTTGGAGAGTAAGATACATTTTTAGGCTCGGAACAGTCCCGGGAGAAGTGACCTTTCTTTCCGTAGTTATAGCACTTCACACGTGTCATATTCTTGGGGTTGTTAACCTTGGGCTATTTAGTGATTTTCTTTCTTTGAACAGATTTCCTGAGTCTTCTTTGCTGACTTATCAAATTTCTTGTTTAGCAAGAACTTTGGCAGGGTGTGTGAAAGCTCACAGGCTCTCATCTTCAAGCTTGAGATGCTTGGATATGTCAGCGAATGTCTTGATGTTCACTTCATAATTCATCAACGTTTTGAAGGGAGTCTAACATATGTATTCCCTTTCATCAGGTAGTAAACGGATCGTGTTATTCACCTGTTCGAACTCATAAATATCGATCCCGCCAGCCTTGAGATCGCGAAGCATGGTACTCATGATGCGGAGGTGCTAGTCGACACAAATCAATCTTATACTGAAGTCAATTTAGGTGCAAGGCACAGAACCTTGTAGCTGATGTTTGGCCGTATTTCTCTTTGAGTTTGTCTCATATGGAATTAACCGTGGGATATATATCGTCCGTGCCAATCAGGTTGTCATACATGCAGTATAACATAACATAGCATGCACTATGATCCTTATTGTCCATGCTTCGTAGGTTGGTAAGATTTTTTTTTGGGTTCTTCCATGGTTATATGCTTAAGAACGTCTTTTTCGTACAAGAGATGCTTAATCTTCCTGGACCAGATGTCATAGTTCAATCCAATTAACGTATCACTCGAGTAGAGCTCATTTATCAGACTAGGGGGTGCCATTTATGCAAGTATATTTTAAGAAGAATATTAGGCACAATTTTAAAATTAGATTTTCTGTGAGAAATTTGGATTATGTTATACGTTCGAAAATTTCGCTAAAATCATTATCATCATGTCCTTTATAACCACAAATTTCAAGGAAAACCTAACTTTCATGTATTGAAATAAATTCAAGCAAAAATACATAGTAACACATATAGTTAAATGAATTGGCACATGTAACTGTTAATTATAACAATTCGGTATTTTTTGCTGTAGAGCATTTTTGGTTTAATTTTAATTTGTTATAACCAAAATAATTGTCACAAATAAATTATAACATATACCAATTCGATTTTCTTTTAACACATAGTTAAAGGATTTTTTTTTCGAAACTATCAAAAGAATCTGAATTGGTTCAGAGGTGATCCTTAATCAATTCAGTAGGCACCCAGGTAGCTGGTGATTAGCTGCCTAAACAGTGGTACCATTCATCGTGAAGAGATATTTGGTGGAGTCACAAATGTCCCATTTAAGAACCAACCCTAAACAGCCCCCACGAGCATGATTAATACGATTTTTTTGAAATTCGAAATAACTATTGTAATATGATTTTGATTACCATAATTTAATTATTAATATATAGTTAATAATTATTTGTTCATTAATTTTATTAGTTTGAAACATATTCTCTAATAAAATTAATTTCTAATTCACATAAGTATGCTTGAAATTAAAATTGCACTTAGCATATTATTTCTAATCATGCATACTAATAATTAAATTGCACTAAACAAATTAAATTAATTCCTAATCATGTATGCTAACAATTAAAAAATTTAATTGCACTAAACAATAAAAATAAATAATTCACAATCATGCATACTAGATAATTTATTTAACACAAATAGAATTAAATAAATAATGGCATGCTTATATTTGTAAAACTCATTTACGAACATATAGTTAAAATATTAAGAATAACTAAAAAAATTCTGAAACAAAATAATTAATACATAATTATCACCAAGACATTATTGACATATTGTTTTTTTTTTTTATAACCAGGGGTATCCGACTGCCGGGACAACCGACTAATCCCCAGGGCCTCATGGACAGCGACCACCACCATGAGACGGGCCAATCAACGGCCCAGGAGGGACCGAGGGTCGTGGCCCAAACACATTAGTCTCAGCGACGCGTTTCCACAGGACCGGAAAGGCGGATTAAATCACGCCAGGGAACCGTAGCCTGTGGGTTTCGAACACTCGACCTCTTGACATGCCATTATTGACATATTGTTAAATATTAAAATATTAACAAATAGTTAATATAAATATTTTGAATAAAACCAATCACAACACATTTAATTGGATAAACAAATATTATTTATCAACAAGATAATTATTACTCGGATAATTATCCCAAAAATAATTATCAGTTATTATCACAAAGATAATTATCCGTTCAAATCATCAATCGCTCCCAAGTGTGTGCTTGTCTGCGAGCTTCGACTTGGGTCCCTGTAACAGGCAATCACATTCTCGTATTCTCATAAATGAGCATCGAGATCACCTGTTGGAATCGACAAGTTCCACAGGCTACAAGAAGGCGGCACTTGGTTTTTCCAATGAATCCTAACTGAAAGTTCGGTCTTTAAACAACCGAAGGGTGGCGAACTGTCCTTTTAGGAGAGTTGGAAAAGGCGTGTAACTTAGCTGGTGAACCGTTCATGAGAGCTACGGCTTGGAGTACTTAAATGACTTGTTTCGGACCCATGCTAAACCAGGTAGGCAATAGCGAAGAACTGTGGCTCCATAACCGGGATCACCAAGATAATTATCAGTAATTATCACCAAGATAATTATCAGTAATTATCACCAAGATAATAATAAGATAATTCTTTTATGATCATTCGTTGATTAAACAGATTAATAAATAATTATTCCAGTAAAACCAAAGAATGAACAGATCGGATTAGTTACGGGATTAATCGTAAAACAAAACAAACATAATCAGATACCGGAACATGCTTCTGATACCACTGTAGATATAATTAGAACGGATTTAATAGTTAAACTAAATACGAACGAATCATGCCTTTAATGCGGAAGCGTATATAGCCATAATGCTCCGATTGATTATATCATGGACATAAACAGGAGTCTAGCAGAGTCTCATTATAATCCACGAACACGAACCGTGAGTCTACCAGAGTCTCCTTGTAATCCACGTGTTCGGATCTCGCTTTCACAAATGATAAGGCAGCAATTCGAGAAAATTATATATATGTTTATGTGTCTCAACACATGAAATAAGAATTTTGGTGTAAGTCTATAGGTGTACTGATACGTCCTATTTATAGGAAAATATTGGAGTCCAACCTTAATTATGGTGGTAGAATCCTACCATAATAAGAACTCTCAATATTAGGTAATCAATAAATAATTATCTTAATTAATTTAATTAAACTAAAAACATATTTTGTATAACAAGAGGCTTGAACGCCATATGCATTTCCCGCTTGATGAATTTGAGTTGTGACGATTTTCTTCAAATTAAGAGAAAATCTCATTGAGGATACAACTCAAGTGTTAAAATATGTTCATCACATCGTCCTCCAATTGCCGGAAACTGAGTGGGAGAGAGGGGAAAAATAGAGAAAGAAGGAATGAGGAATTAATCTCATCCTAGACCAATAGTATAGAATTGAGCTCTCGCTAATTTCTATAGCTGATGGAATTAGCATTATTCCAAATATGGCACACACGAAGTCTACCATGTCGTGTATTTTAAGAGAAATTTCTGTGATTTACTGAAATCGCACACAAGGTCTGCGATGGCCAGTCTTTTAAGAGAAATCTCCTGGACACATGTAGAGAAAAAATTGACACGACTGATGGGTACCCATACAATCGCATTTTGTATTTAAATCTTTACCCTTTAACATTTTTTAAACCGGGTATCCGAACCGAATCCACTGAACCGAACCACAGAGTGCTGCCAGAATGGGCCTAAGCCTGACTAATCCTCGGGGTCATGAAATGGATGCCCTCTCCCTCATGACCGGGTAATTTCGCGGGTCGGATGAAGTCCGAGGCCCGGAGGCGTGGCCCTGACAGTGTGTCATCCAGCGGGATCGAACCCCTGACCTCTAGGCAAGCCATGAGGCCAGTGCTCTACCACTGGGACAACCCATTAGGGTTTACCCTTTTAACATATAAACTAGAGGCCAAGTTAGGTAGGGGTGGGGGTGGTGTTAGTTTAGTGTGACCTAGAGCATGGTGCTATTGTTAGTTTCATGTCTGGATGACTAAAATCATCTTGTTCCTTGAGTTTCGATATGTATATTATGGAGCATTTGGGTTGATGACTCAAATTG
>JAOWBN010026120.1:0-22100 GCA_028565015.1 Pinguicula moranensis
CTAAAAATAATTATCTTTTAAGTACTTGCGCAAAACACCACCCCTTCTAAAAATAAGAAGAAGTAGTAGAAGAAGTAGAAGAAGACCTGCGCAAAACAGGGCCTAAGGTCAGATTTGGTTACACCTACTTCTTTTGTAAAAAAAAATAGCAGTCATCTTTTACTCTTCTTTGCTATTGCTGAGATAGAACTCATCTCTAATTGTGACAAAGAATGTGTACTAGCAATCGTTTATGACAAATAAAAGCCATTTTTGTAATCCGGTACTCGGTAATAGGAGCTAGTCCCGGCCTAATCAACTTAGCTAGAATGGATGAATTCAACGAGGAAATAGATTGGCCCTGTGCAATATGATACAATCCTAATTCCCCTATCATCTTCAGTCCTGTTACTTTCTCTTAGTGATTGTAAAAGATGTGATCATTAATCACGTTCATCAGGTCTACCATTCCATGGATATCATAAAACTTTTATGCTTTGTTTGATTTCTTTTGTGCTAGGATGGCATCTAAAAATGCTATATGGGATTGGTAGTTGACGGAAGGATTTATCAAGGTATTTGTTACTGGGTTTAGAAGGAGGAATAGGCCAGGTGCCCATTTAAGCAAATCATGTTGGAAAAATTTGGTAACAAACTACAGTTTGGCTATTGGTCATGCTTATAACAAGAAGCAATTGAAAAATCGATGGGACACCTTGAAAAAAGAGTACAGTATTTGAAAAAGGTTGCTTCGAAATGAAACAAGACTAGTGTAGGATGGCGAGCGAGGAACAGTTGACATGCCACGTGAATGGTGGACACAATAAATTAAGGTATAACTTAATGTTTTCCGACTGTTACTATTAAGAAGTATTTATTATTTCTTTCCTTTTGTAGGAGTCGCCAGAGGTTACAAAGTTCAGTGAAGATGTTCTATTTTGCTCAATGATCAACAACTACTTTTTGACGATAGCATTGCAACAAGCGAAATGCATGGACTCCCAGTCCAGGAGTATTGCCATCACACATTAGATACGTGCAATGATGAAGAAGCTGAAGAGTTTAGTGCACCTCGTAGTTCCTTGGGCTTCAATTCTCATGCAAGTACTTCGTCTTCTGCAGAAAATATACATGTCGAACCTTTGGTGTCCAAAAGAAAAAATTCTCTTCCAACAATCATTCAAAAGAAGCCTAAGAAGACGAACACATCACAAGCTATTGTCGTTGGAATCATGAACATGGCTGAAACTTGCAAAGACATTGGCGCAGATTTATGTACCGCTAAAGATAATGCGATAAAGTCAGAAATTAGCATAAGTGATTGCTTGGAAGTGCTTAATAAGATGCTTGAAATTTCGTATACTGAAGAATCTGATGAAGCATTTACCTTTGCCCTTGACTTAATTGAAAATCTTTCTTATCGAGAGATATTTATAGGTCTAAGAAGTGATGCTGCACGTTTGACATGGATCAAAGCAAATATGGGTGGAACGTTAGCCAAAAAACTATGAAGACTTGTTTTCGTAGGTCCTTTATTTGATTTGTTGTGTTATTTCATTTCGTTCTATTGGAATTATAGTACTATGGATTTGTTTTTATTATATTATGGATTAATTTTTACATTACATAGTCGCATCAACAACCACCTACAAGAAAATGCAGAATGTGAAATGGGTAAGACAAGTGTTTTTTGGATAACCGGTGGTATCCGACTAATTGTCGACTAGTCCATAGGGATCCGCCCAGCCGACTCATCCGGACGAATCAGGCAAACCGTTGACCGAACAAGCCCAGTCATGAAACAGGAGTCTGGCCCCAACGAATTTGTGTCCCCAGTAGGAGTCGAACCCCAAACCTCTAGGAATACCGGAGTGTTAGGGGGATATTCCTGACCACCAGGGCAACCCGTTGGGCTTAGACAAGTGTTATAATCATGAGTCTTGAGATGCGAGTTAAAATTGTTTCATGCACTAGAGTCTTAGAGGGAAGTATCTTGGACCAAGAAACATGTGTGCCAAACCATTTATAAGTTCAATGGCCATAAAGAATAAATCATGAAACTCATATTCATGAATATTTTTTGCATAAATCTAACCCACAGGTCAATGCAGTTAACATATTCCCAATTGCAAATCTTTCTAATAGGTTCCTATCAATTAACACCAGCAAGTTTTGGCCATTCTTGGCAGCTACACCTGGGGAGAATGGCATTGCTCAACTAGATTCATAGGATATTTGACATCTTTGAATACTTGGAAGTAATGTTGTACCAGTTCATATATATCTATACATTCAAAATATCATCCTTGAGAAAATTTCATGAAGTCAATGTACCTCTCAGCTTCTCGTGACATAAGAATAAAACAAAATACTGATACATTACAAATGAAGTGCAACAAATATCTTAGCAAACAAGGAATTTTGAAGAAGTGGATTCCAACAAAGATTTAACTACAGATCCAAACTTGAACTACAAATCCCAAACCAAAACTTCTAACCACAGATCCAAAACTTGAACTATAGATCCAATCCATTTTTCTTGAGTTGATCATGTTGCAGATATTGTTTCGTCTGCATCCATTTTGAAATCATTATGGATATAATACTCGCCCTGATCGTGAACACCTCCATCATATGCATTTGTGTCGTCGGTCTCACTTCCAAATCTTCGAAAATCTTCATTTTTAAGTGTTTTTGCTTGATAAAATTATGAATGGCCATAGTCGACACAACAATTGCGACTTGGTCATGAAATTTATAATTTACAGGTACATCATTTAGTATATGGAATTTACTTTTTAGTACTCCAAAGGTCCTTTCAATAGAAGAACGTAATGACGAAGGGACGTGATTGAAAACCTCACGATCATTATTATACTGGGTTACACCTAAAATTTGGCAGATGATATTTTTCACCTTTATAGGGGGCCAAAAATCTTTTAGTGTTGGGATAACCCACATCCACCAAATAATATTTTCCTGCAAACATGAAAAATATAACATAAGTGAGATGCACGGTAAATTTGAATAGCACAAGAATATAATTTATCTTAAAGAGGTTTTGGAAAGCATGCTCTTGGATCATTGAATGTATCAAGAAATACTCTTGTGTCATGTGCGGTTCTTTCCTACCCATTTACAACATATGTAAAACAAAGATCAAAATCACATATAGGCAACACATTTTGCATTGGCATTCATTTTCTTATGATATATGGAATTTGTTCATGTGTTGGTAACCTCGCAGGGATGTGCGTACCATCCATAGCACCAATACAATCCTAAATAAAATCAATAAATTGCTGTACTAAGTAAACTTAAACATATAAAGAAATTTTTGAATAGAATTTAATGGAATATGTACCTTAAAATAATGATAGTATTTAGGATTATTCTGGATATAAGAATAGATGGTTGAGGCATCTTCAACAGGATGGATCCATCACCAGCCATTTTGTTGCAAGCTTTCAGTACTCTATGAAAACGTTTGCTTATAGTGAAGCAAATCCTTTGAAAGAACTCTTGAAATTGACAATTACCCTCTTGTATTTCAACCGTCATTAAGAAAGTAGCAACTTATTCCTCAATAGTGACACCTCGCATAGCTTTAAGCCCATAGTCATCGACTAGTGACATAACATAAAGAATACATGTTTCTCCATTATCAAATTTTCATAGCAACGACGCTCGGTTTCAAAATTTAACATGTCTATTCAATTGTCCAACCACTAAACTTCTTAGTATTACAAGGTACTTTATTGTAGTACATATCATAATAACATGCAGCTGTATTTGCTACCTGAAAGAAGGTTAATAAATGAAGTAGTTTGTATGAATCATCATCTTCTTCGTTGTTATTGTCATTAGGTAACGAATTTGAATTCATACTGTCTCAAATGAAACTATTGTCCCTCATTAATCAAAACCGTATGCACACAAGTAACTTGACCAAACATAGAAATGAGGGGAAAAAGTAAAGAATTATTATAGGTTTCTCCTTCTCTTCTCAAACAAAATTATCCGAAACAACTACACAAGTATTCTTGGTGTAGTCATTGGTGAGCTGTGTACCATCTTGGGGATGATAAGTTGACAGCTATGATCCTTGGCACGCAATAAAATATTAGATATGGGCTACCTGCTCAGCTGTGGAGTACAGAGATCACTGATGTATCTTTCTATCTTGTGTGCGTGGCTGTAGTTTTGGAAGAGCGATTTGTGCTCTTTGTTTTTGAACCTTTTCTGTAAATATTTTTATTACGAATGAAAATTTGGCTTATCAAAAAAAAAATAATCATATTTATAGGTAGAAATTTTAATACTATTAGAATTCTTACAAGGAATATTAAGTAAATTCCTAACAATAACAAGTATCAGCTACCATTGGAATGAGACTCGTGATTCTGAAAAACGGATTCAACGTCATGAAATGGACCAATGTTGTGAAGGCTCTTTTGATGCAAATAGAGGTAATGAAGGTTCTAGGTGTGGTTACTAATTTTAGCGGTATTGGTATTGGTAAAATCGGTACCCATATCGCTAATTAGAGGTATCTGATTTTTTGCTACCGATATCTCTATCGGAATCGGCAATACTGGTACTAAATGGTACTGATATTATCGATACTGGTAAAGGTATACAGATAATATTTTATTTTATTTTTTATTATTTAAAAAATATTTCATTAAAATTAATACTTTGAGCCTTTTGTAACCCTTTTCTTGGATAAGGTAAACAAATTAAATTAATATATTTTTGTAATTAATAAGATAATTTATTTTAATAACTATAAAAATGTTTTGATTTATAATTACTAAAATAAACTATTAATTTATAAAAGTTTTAATTTTCTTACCGAAAAGATAAAGAAAATCATTTTTCTACCTAATTAGGTCAAAAATGAAATTTTAGTAAAATAAGGAAGCGGAGTAGGTCATTTATAGCCATCAATGGGAGAAAATTCTGTGTGAAATTCGTGTGAGGTAAATGCTACATTTTTCCTACACAGGTTGCATACAAGAGTTCTCTCTTTTTAATGTTAATAAATACTATGGTTGGAAAAATTTACCAACGGTTTTCGGTATTACCCAAAATCGTTGGTAACTATACCGCAATACCGTTAATATGAAGTTTTTTCGGTATTGCCGTACGGTTGCGATTTTCAATTACTGTACAAAAATGGTACAATAATGGTTTTAGTCCATAATTACCGAAAAAACCCATTTACCATTACTCTTTTTTTTTTTTAAAAATAATAACCTTTTTCAATGTTTCCGCGATTTTCTTCCCATTTGTGAATTTTTTCCCATCCCAAAAAACCCTTTTGTGTAATCACAGATCTTATGCTTTGGAAGCATTTGAGAAGAGTTTATGCTGTAACAACCCTATACAATCTTTCTACCGATGAAGTGAGTCTATCAGTCATTGTTCTTTGAGCTTCTGGTGATTATGCCAAACAGAAGATGTTTCCTTCACTTTTTAACCTTTATTGGCAAGTAATCACAATCGTGGCCTTGGCTGTTCAGAAATCAGTATCTCCATGAAGATTATCACATTCAATGTTCGGGGTTTGGAGGGTATAGAGAGGAAAAGGCAAGTTAAACAGTTGATATGGAAGGAGAAGGCTTATTTCTTTGGCCTGCAATAAACAAAATTAGCTACTATTGATGTGAAACTATGTACATACTTATGGTTTGATTCTGATTATGATTGGTGCTTCTCTGGAGGTGATGGTCTATCCGATGGGCTCTTGTGCATATGGAATAAGTCCAAATTTTGTAGATCCTCCATGTTTGATGGGGAAGGTTTTATTGGTGTATCAGGTTTCTGGGCACATGATATGGTACAGTCACACATAATCAATGTGTATGGTCAGGGTGAACTTTCAAAGAAACAATCACAGTGGCACTCTCTAACAGATTGTCTGATGCCTTTTAAGGAAGATAAATGTTGTGTGCTTGGTGATTTCAATGCAGTCTTGGCACTAGATGAGAGGAAAGGAGTAGCCGCTCATAATTTTGCTCAGGAGGTAGCTCTATTTAATATGTTTATCAATGGATTGGACTTACAGGACTTAAGATTGGAATGTATAAAGTACACTTGGTCATTGAAATCCCTTCAAGAAACGAGCCGCCTTGATAGATTTCTGGTGACAACAAGTGGTTAGAAAATGGGGATTCATGGATGCAGATTGCTCTGGACAAGGTTGGATCCGATCACTGTCCAGTTAGTCTATCCTCAAAGTTGTTGAATTGGAGTCCTATTCCCTTCAAAGTCCTTGATGTCTGGTTACTGGACAATGGTTATAAGGATATGGTTCATCAGACTTGGATCAATATTTGCGTTGATGGGTTCTGGAGCTACAAAATTATGCAGAAAATTAAGATGTTAAGAGAGGAGATCAGAAGATGGAACAAGTCCGCTCCCAGGAATCTGGCTGAGGAGACGCTGTTGATTCTTCAGAGTATTAAGGCCATTGAGTTATCTGTGGAAGAAGATAATCCTCCTAGATTTGACCAGGAACAGTTGGTTGATCTTCAATTTAGATTAGACACCACCACAAGTAAGTTGAACAACTTTCTTCATCAGAAATCTAGACTACAATGGATCAAGCAGGGTGATGAGAATACAGCTTTTTCCACTACAGTTTGAAGTCAATCAGATCTCAGAACAGGATTAACGGTATTTGGGATGGAACTACCTGGCTGGAGGAACCTGACCTTGTTAAAGAATGCTTCTTTAAGCACTTTAAAGATAGATTTACAGAAAAAGATACATAGCATACCACGTTTCAGTCTCAGACTAAGGCCTCCTGAGTAATTCCAGAAAGAATTTTTGCAGCTTCCTTTCTCTGAAATCAAAATTATGGAAACCATAGCAGAGTGTGGGAGTCAAAAGAGCCTGGGTCCTGATGGATTTAATTTTAACTTCATTAAACAGTTCCTACACACTCTCAAACCGGATATTCTACAATTGATGTTGGAATTTTATAGAAGCGACAGATTAGTTAAAGGTAGCAACGCCTCCCATATTGCTTTGTTGGCTAAAACATCTAACCCTCTTAATGTTAAGGATTTCAGACCCATATCCCTGAGTGGTTGTATGCCAAAGATTATCTCCAAAGTTCTTGCCAACAGGTTAAGGATGGTGATAACAAGGTTGATCAGCAACACTCAGACTGCCTTCATCCCAGGGAGAAAACTTATTGATAGTGTGACAGTGGCTAATGAGATAGTTGATGATCTAAAGAAGTCAAAGAAGAAAGCTCTTATATTTAAGCCGACTTTGAAAAGGCTTTTGATACAATCAATTGGGAATACCTCCTGCAGATTATGACTTTGATGAACTTCCCTCGCCGGAAATGGTGGGTCAAGGTGTTGTTGGAGTCTTCTTCCACGTCAGTCCTTGTGAATGGGAGCCCCACGAAAGAATTTGATCCATCTTGTGGTATTAGGCAGGAATCAGGATGATCCCTTATCCTCATTTCTTTTCCTCCTAGCTACTGAGAGTCTATCTGCTATGATTAATAGAGCTACTAATCTGTACATCTTCAATGGCCTCAATGTTGGCAGAGGGGATTTTTATGTGTCTCATCTTCAGTTCGCAGATGACACCATTATCTTTGGTGAGGCTAACTGGAATTCAGTCCTGGCTTTCAAGGCCATTCTTCTCAACTTCGAATTGGCATCAGGACTGAAAATCAATTTTGGAAAAAGCAAGCTCATAGGGGTGAATGTGTCTCCTTCTACTTTAGAGGATATGGCAGCTGTAACTGTCAAACTGCCACAATTCCCTTCAGATATTTGGGGCTTCCAGTCGGTGCTCGGATGAAGAACTCTACTAATTGGCAGCCTATTCTTGACAAGTTCAGGAAGGCACTCACATCTTGGGAACACAAGCTCCTCTCCTCTGGGGGGAAACTGACCCTTCTAAATGTGGTTTTAGCTGCTCTGCCTACTCATTATTTTTCATGTTATAGAGCACCAAAATGCATCATCAAGCAGCTGACTGCCATGCAAAGGGAAATTTTTTGGGGTAGCAACTCTGACAGAAAAAGAATGTGTCTGTCATCTTGGAGGAAAATTTCTACCTTTGTACCTAATGGTGCCTTAGGGGTCGGCGTCTTTCCTCATTTAATTCAGCTCTATTGGGCATATGGGGATTGCAGATCCTCAATGCCGAACCATCTCCAGTCACTGATATAGTGAGATCTAAGTATGGGGGCTTTGGTCTCTGCATTGCTGGACTAAGAGTATTACATCCTCCAGGAGTGCTCAATCATGTTGGCAGGCCTATAGGAAGAGCTTATGTTTCAGATTGGTTAACTGGCATACAAGATAGTTTATGTTTTTCATGGTTTACTGATAATGTATCTCTGCAACTGGGTGCTGGTGAGCGTATTAGATTATGGACTGATAAGTGGTTACACAACCAGTCACTGGCTGAGAGATATCCAAGACTTTTCAGCATTGAGATGCGCAGGGGCATCACTGTGGCTGAGGCAGGAAATTGGTGCAATGACACATGGATCTGGTACTGGAGATGTAGAAGAGAAATTAGAACATCTGAAAAATCTGATCTGGTGGACCTACAGAGAGCACTGCAAGGAGTTTCACCCAAGGTTCTCTCTTAGGACAGATATATTTTTAAGCTTAATCAACATGGTTCTTATTCAACTAAGGAAGCTTATAGAGCCATCACTGCTGGTTCGCAACTCAACTTTTCTGCTTCTCATTTAGAAGTATCAAAACTCATCTGGAGCAGTTTGGCTCCTAAAAAAGTGTGTATATTTGCCTGGAAATTGGTTCAAAGTGCAGTGCCTACAGAGGAAACTCTTCAGAGGTGTGGTGTGATCCCTTCTGGCCAGTGGATCACATGTCCTATATGTCAAACACAAGATGAAACCACTGATCATCTATTCACTGGCTGCCCCACTACCATTCAACCGTGGCAGAATATTGTATCATGGTTAACACTGCCGCACCAACCAGCTTTAGCAGCTGGATCTCTATCCCTTAACTTATAGGACCATTCCTCTCTTGCACCTCCAGAGTGAACATATATGCATGGAACACCATTTGGTTGGCTATAATGTGGTTTATATGGAAGGTAAGAAACAGAGCCCATTTTCTTTCGAAATTCCCTAACAATTATCTTCTTCTCTATACTATATAGAGGAATGTTTGGTTGTGGTTGAGGGCCAAAAGGCAGCAGCATTTATTTCCTTACAGTTTTAATGACTGGTTGCTGCAACCCCAGGTATGTCTAAGCTTTCATAACTGATTAATCTCAGCATATTGGCTTGAGGGATTTCCTATAACTTAACTGATACTCACTGATTAATGCTATGAGGCAGAAAGGTTGTGGGGTTAATCTCTGGAATTAGTTCTTGTCCTCGTGCTCTCACACTGTCTTATTGCTTCTATGAGGTATAGGTTAGGTACTTACTGTTATGGGTTCAATGACCTCTCTCATTGAATTCCTTACAAATTGATGTCACTCCTCTAGTACGGAAATGTCATGAAGATGTTTCCTATTACATGCCATGGATGTATTCCACTGCTACAAATTCATTCCTTCTTTCAATGATGAGACTGCCCGACAATATGTTGTGAGCTCGGCATGTTTATCCTTGAATCAATGCTACACTTGGGATGCCTATGCTACAACTAATAGGAAGCACTCTAACTGCATATTGAACTGGTTCTGATTAACACAAGAGGACTTCTTGCTAGATGTTGTCGACTTAAAAGGCCTTTTAACTACAAGACAGTAGAATGTATAAAGAAGAAGGCTATTCATCTGGCCATTACATGTGATGCATGCTCAGCAGCTGACCAAACCTCATGTGCAGCAATCCAATGCTCAGCTATCCAGCCTTCATGAAAGATCAAATGTGAATGTGGTGACATGTTGTATCGAGATTGTAAGTTTGTCTGAAGGAGGAGGGTGATGGGGTGCATTGGGTTAAGCAACAATCAAACAACTTCGATGCTATAAGGTTAACAGGCTGAGCAGTGTCAACTACTATGGTAAAGACCCATGCTGTCATACTTTGTATGGATGTTCGCGTAGTTGAATGTCAACAGATCAATGTTGCTGCTGCCATTAAGTCTTTGCTTTTTGGTCTACAGGAACAATCTCATGATTATGATACTACAAGGTGTGCAGGCTGACCCGGTTTTTTGATGCTGTAAAGACTCTTGTAGCCATCTCATGGCAGCCTGCATAGCTGACTGTCACTTGATCAATGCTGCGGAACACCCACACCTCATCCCATCCTACGTTAGGAGATCTACGAGATGTGTACTTTTTGTTTTCGCTTTTTATACTTTCTTATCGCTTGTAAGAAAGTTGTACATATTTTTTATAAATGAATTTGGCTTACCAAAAAAAAAATCACAATCGTGGCCTTGTGTTTATGTTCCAATGAATGTCATCAATTTAATGTTGTTGATTAATTGTAACTAAAATAAACGTTATACTATCATTTTTCGAACAAAATAGTTAAATTTATAATGATGTTTAATGATTCTTGAGCTGAATTTTTTTTTACATAAATGTTTATCATACCGAAAATTGAAAAATACTAAAACAATTACAAGAAATTTAAAAAATAAAAATAAAATAAAAAATGGTGGTAATGGTACCGAAAAATTGAGAAAGTACGATTTTTTGGTATTATGGTACGGTAACGATAATGCCTTATTGTTAAAAAATGGTACGGTAACGGTAATGGCCTTGTGAGCTTCAAATTGGGTTTTCTTTACTTCCTAGCAAAGAAAAATTATTTTTTATTAAATATTAATATTAATTAATTTACTATTTTAATTTTATAAAAAAATTCAAAATATGTATTATCGTCGTTGGACGACAGTAATACCACTACCGATAAGATAGCAGTATTGGATTTTTGTACCGATATCTGATATAAAAACCAATGGTACCCCTGATTATTGGTAGAGGAACCAGTGGCAAAATTGGTATTACCGGTTCCGCCGAAAATTTTGGACGCTATTACAAGGTTCTTTATTGTGTTTCAATACTTTGGGAAGAAAAATAGACTACTTATGGATTCTTTCGATACTTTTATATATAATGGACATGTAGCTAGGGGTGTCTAACGGGAGTGGCGACATCGGGTGGCCATTGCTCGCTACCACCGTTATGATAATGGATAAGGTGGCGGCCTCTGCCACCGTCACTATTACCCGTTATTCCGTTACCGGAGCAACCACGGTGGTAGCAGTGGCTCTTACCACCGTTAGTTTAAAAAATTAATAGTAAAAAGTTTTTTAGTCGAGAAGGGCGAGAAAAAAAAATTAAAATTTACCTAAATTACCTAATTATGAATCCGTTTACTAATTATAATTTACCTATATTACCAAAACAAATTACCCAATTATGAATCCATTTAATTAATAATTAGGAATCCTTTACAATTTATCGAAATTATAAAAAAAATACCTAATTATGAATCCATTTGATTAGGAATCCATTTACTAAATTATAATTTACCTAAATAACAAAAAAACAATCCATTTAATTAGGAATCCATTTACCTAATTACAATTATGAATCCATTTAATTATAAATCCACTTAATTAGGAATTCGTTTACTAAATTAAAATTTACCTAAATTACAAAAGATTACTTAATTATGAATTTGTTTAATTTGGAATTCATTTACTAAATTACAAAAAAATAAATTGTAAGTTACCCAATTATAGATAATCCGCCGCCACCGTCGTCGCCGCCACCATTCTAGCTGTGATGGATTTTTGTTCCGCCACCGCCACCATTCATCGTCGATGGCGATGGTAATGGTGGCTGCAAAATTTCGCCATCGCCGTGTCCGTTTGACACCCATACATATAGCATTCTTCAACTTAACAAAATTTGACTGTATATAATATGTTATTTCCCTCACAATCTTCAACCAAACGTAATATAATTAATATAAGTATTAAAGTAATTTTGTGGTATCATTTAGTATCCAACCCCAAAGCTTATATATAATAGTAAATGGAATATACCAAATTGTCCAACCAGGAACTACTAAGGGTACATTTGGCAGTTAGATTGGACATATCCGGCTTCGTAGACAACTAGTGGACATATCCGGGACTCAAGTTTTAGGCCCTTTTTTTGTTATTGGCCAGATGGGATACTGGCTGCGAGAAAACCATCATTTTGTAGTTGAGACTCACATGGCGGATTTCATCAAAAATCTTTAATTTGACGCCCATTTACGTAATTGCCCTCCAAAGTTGGGTATAAAAACTTTGAAATTTACCCCAACCCTAAATCCCTAATCTTCTCCGTCGTTCACCTTCTCCAAAACTCCAAACACCGCGTCTTTATAGATGAATATCGTGCCGTCGCCCGCAGCACGCCGTCGGCTAGTGAAGTCCCGCGCTCGATTCACCATGCGCATACTCGCTCAGGCATACAAGGTGTTATTTAGACACAAGCAAACCCCAAATCAGGAGACCTTCCCGACAAACAAGGTGTCGCCGCCCGTACCACACCGTTGCCTAGTGAAGCCTCCCACAAAGATTCTCCTTGCGCATGTACACCCAGGCATACAAGGAAGGGCACAGGTACCTGCCAAGTCGGCCCCTTGGAGAACCCGCCGCAGATTCACCAAGCTAACAAGCCTGGGTTAAGCAGGAACATGAAGTCGGAGACGTGGAGACATATCCCATCATCATCAAGGACAATCCCGTCGTCGTTGAAGGAGTTCTAGAGACAGGCAAACGTGCGCGTGCAAATGGGCTAGGCACAACACGCACGGAAAAAAGTGCAAACGTGCCTAAATCGCCCGGATCAAAATGTGCGGGCCAATTTTTTTTTTTTCCAGAAAACGTGCGTGTAATACCTGCTTGTTTTACAAAACGTGCGCGTGCTAGGCTTAAAAATTTAGCCCGTAAACCGTGCGGGCTTACCCGCACCTGATTTTTTTTTAAATTTTTTATTATTTAAATTACAATGTTATTTTTATTAAATAATCAACAAAAAATAAAAAAAAATAGAAAATGTGCATGATCCATTTGCACGCAGGCTAACCCGGCACGTCACGTCATGGCATGCACGTTTAAAAAACGTGCATTTTTTGCATGCTCACGCTTTATAAACGTGCGCGTGCTGGGCTGGATTTTCCAGCCCGCAAACCGTGCGGTACGTACCGGGCTGGCCCTGCATGCACGTTTGTCTCTCTCTAGGAAGTTCCCATTATTGAGGAGATCCCGGGTGTCAACAGGCGCCTATTCGCCGTGGAGGAGGATCCATCCTGCGTCACAAGTGTTTGCGCTACCCATGATTTTACCTAGATTAATGTCTTAGTTTCTATTTTGGTATGATATAATCTTATTATTGACAGTGCAATAAATCTATTGGAACTATTTTGCACTGAAGTTGTTGGATTCATCCTGATTTGTTGGAACTATTTTGTAAGTTGGAACATATTAGGGGCTTATGCAGTGCAATGAAGTTGTTCTTATTTCTGGTTTATGCAATTGTGCACTGTGACCGTATTCAATATGTTACTTGTTGGTTTCATTGTGTAGTGTAGTATAGTGTATCGCAGTGTAGTGTTTTTGTAATGTAGTATAGTGTACTGCATTGTAGACATATAAGTGTAGTGCAGTGTATTGTATTGTAGAACATCCTATTGCAGCAGTGTTGTTACCTGCGTTGATTGCAACAGCTTCTCTACAACTTTGCTAGTTGGTTGCAGTAGCGTTGATGTTAGGTTGTGGCAGTGTTGTGTTGATTGAATGGCTCAGTGTTGATTGAATGGCTTCTCCTCAGATTTGCAGCATATCCATATGCGTAGGTTGTGGCTGGTTGCATCAACATGTGAAGTGTTGTGTTGTTGGTTGCATTAACTTCCTATTGATTGTAGTGTTCACAGTAACAGCTTCTCCACAGCTCTGCAGCATCTCCAAATTGTATGCACCTTGCCTGCAGACACACAAGCCAGATACAACATAAACCATAACTTGCAAACACACAAGCCAAATAAAAAAGAAAAACATGGGAATTGTCCCAAATTGCATTAAACCTGCATTACATAAAATCAAATCGCATTAATATACAACAGAAATACAACATTAAGTTATTGAAGCTTGTCAACGTTTTCCTAGTCGACTACAAGTTCAAGTTGGTCCCAAATTTCAACATGTTGGTAATGTCAATTAAGTTGGCCGTCTAGCAAAATACGAATAAATTTTGTGTGGCCATATGGTTCCTGTAACAGTATTGGCCCTCATTCTTCAGCAGGTGATCAATAAGGCGGATCTTGTTGGCTACGTTCAGCTCTTGGTGTCCTTCCAGAAGCTGCACCAATTAGGCAGTTTTGTCCATCATAGTTTCAGACTGCACAACATGCTCTTGTTTTGAGAAGAGGCTTTCGACTCTAGTGCAGACTGCATCTACTCTAGTGAGGGTGTCTCCAGCTTTAGAGGCTAAGTTGGGCTGACTTTCCAACTATGATCTCTGATGCCTCCCACGGTTTATGCTAGAATCACCATCCATACCAGCTTGTGATTTCTCGGCAACATGACTGTCCTTAGGCTCAGATTCTTGAATGTTTTCTTCACCCATGTCATCGATGATTTAGTAGCACTCTACAGCTGTTGCAGGAGGTGTCTTCTCTACCATTTGGTGGTCCCTTGCACTTGATCCTGTAGCACGGTACTGGCTGAATAGCTCGCACCACAGCTCGTAGTACGAGAAGGACTTCCCTTTTAGTGAAAGATTTTTGTTGTTCACCTGCACAAAAACAAAGCATGTTTAACAGAACCATTGCCACATAACGTTGATGAACGTCCAAGATTTAGGGAAAGACATATTACCTTTACTAGGTCGTCCCACATATCATCAGAATCAACGACGATGGAGTTTGTTCCTTGGTCTATATCAACTCCACTAAGCTTTGAGAATTCATTGAGTAAACGGTATTGCTTACCTTAGTTGTGAAGCTTATTCTCAATGTTTTTGGTTGTCATAGTACTGCCTTCCACCAACGCCCTCACCTTAACAATAGCTTTTGGGTGAGTACCTCGCCTCCAACCCTAGCCAGCCTTCCATCCTTCAAGTGTCAAGTCCTTCAGTGTAGCAACTAATGCCTTTTCCTCGTCCGGACTGAGATATACCTTCTTGTTGTTGGTTGGTCCAACTGCGGGTTCTATTTTGATCTTTTCCCTTTAGGGTCATTCTTCGATCCAGGCCGTTTGAAGGGGGGGGGGTGTTGCTTGATCTAGGCTTGGGAGTTGGTTTAGGAAGCTCATAAAATGGCTCAGATGTCACTTCTCATGATCATCATTTCTGCTCGACGTATCCATCCCTGTAACCTGCATAGACGCAACATGGAAATACAACAAAGCTTTTAACGTTAGACAACATTAAATGGAGGAATTCACACATGAAAGAATAGAGACAAACACGAGGAATCATATATCTAAAGTCACAACAATATATTGAAGTCACAACAAATAGTTGAAGTCGCAAACAATTATTAAGGTAACCACAAACACGAAAACTAACAATGAATGAAAACAGTCTGTGTAGTCACAACATCATCATAATACGCATTTAACATAAGCATTCAATTCAATCACGTAGCCCCGACTGACTGGTATTTCTACCAGAGCTCGTTAGTTAAAGTATCCCTTAATTGATTCCATCATGACTGGATGTGATACTTAACTTCATTTGTATCAAGATTCGTCTCTTCAAGTTCCGAAAGCGGTTGTGATGCAGGATCTAATAATGGATCAAGCGATGTTACGTTGACCACAAAATTGTGAAACAATCCACAAGCTAGAATTATGTCAAAATTGCGTATTAATGTGATAGTATATTGGGCTCCTTAGCATATCAAACCGCTTCTTCAGAATATTGAAGGTCCTCTCTATAACGTTTCGGGCTGCGGCGTATCAGAGATTGAACATTTCTTTGCAATTCTGTGACCTACGATTTGCAACACCCCATTCTTGAAGATTGTACTGCGTTTGCTTGTACGGAGTTAGAAATCCTCACCATTGGTGTATCCACTGTTGCACATGTGATATGTGTCTACAGTGTCAACATGTACATAATGGCTAAGTACACGAAGAGACAATCAATGTGGTATTACAAATTAGACCAACCATTTTGGACCCTTAATCCATTATTACGGAGGAGGATGTCACATAGCACACAACCATCTACAGCTGAACCCTCCCAGCCAACTAGCATGTAGACAAATCGACCTTGAGTGTCACAAAATCCAAGTACTTTTGTTGTTAAATGACCTTTCCGTGTCCGGTACCTTGGTTGATCTTCCACTTGAATGTGAAGCGGGATGTATGTACCGTCAAGTGCACCTATGCATCCCTAATTCAAGAATGAACATTCAACTTTCATACAAGCAAATAAACCAAGGTGGCACTATTACCTTGAAGCACTTCCATCTCTTATCAATAGTTGTTTCATCTACTGCCATAAGCTGAGCTAGTAGTCGACTACGTAGTTTAAGCACTGCCCGGAGTACATGATGGAATGCTTGGCTAATGGCCTGGCCACGGTTTAATCCAGTGGACACATGCTCAAGAACAAAATAATTCGCAGAGATATTTTAAGCAATGGTTTAATCCAATGGACACAAGAACACATGCTCAAGAATCGAATAACCGAAACCCTTGTCTGAAAAACAAGCATCACAAAAACCCTATACTACTGAATCCACAAACAATGAAAGTTAAATAGGTGAAAAATCTTATAATCCAAAAAGGGGTAGGATGAAAAACTTCGAACCCTAAAAAGAGGTAAGTGAAAAACGTTATAAACAATGAAAACTAAATACACGAGGTGAAGACGGAAGAATACCAGGCGTTTATGTGTTGTCAGAACTGAGATTATTCTGGGGGCGGAGATGGCTGGCTCGCCGTGAATTATTCGGGCTCTGACACGCTACCAAAGTCAACCTAAGCCTCCGATTTCATATTGTGGCTAGAGGACAGAATTGGTTCAAAGACTGAAGAGTAGAGTTCGGCATACGGGCGGTCCAGACAAACCCGGACCGCCCATTTTTGTAAATGGGTTTCACACCTTGAAACCGGACCGGACCGCTTTTTAGACGAGCCAAAACCGTATCCGTCCGTTTTTAAGCGGGCGGATAGGGTTTAAAAACCGTTTCGGCCCGTATCCACCCATTTTTTAAAAAAAACAACGAATTAAACCATTTAAACCCGTTTGAATCCGTTTAGCCCGTTCAAAACTTTTATATAAACATATATCCGTTTGAACCGTTTATATAAATGTATATCCGTTTAAACCGTTTATATAAATGTATATCCGTTTAAACCGTTTATATAAATGTATATCTGTTTAAACCGTTTAAACTGTTTTAACCCGCACGTTTTCAAAGAGAATGAAATTAACCCATTTTTAAAAAAAAACTCTAAAGTCTAAATTCTAACTTAAGGTTTATAAATTTTTGGGTTTAATTTAATATTTAAGTTTCAACTCCTAAACCTTAAATAAACCCTACTACCTAAATTAAACCCTAAAATTTATAAACTTATAAGCTTAATAAGTGAATCATAAAATATAAACTATACTCAGTTTGCCCTAGTCCCTAAGTTTATAAGTTTACAAAGTTTGGAGTAAATCATGCTTATAAATATATACAAACTTATAAACTTGGGATATATATTTAAATTTAGGATGTATATATATATATATGTTACGTGCTATATATATAAGTTTGAAGTTATAAGTTTACCCTAATAATTAGTTCATACCCTAATCCATAAGTTTATAAATTTATAATTACAAAATTTATAAATAATATTCTTAAATTACAAAGTTATAAATTTATATAAACATATGGTATGAAACATAAATTACAAGTTTTTATAAACTTATAAACATAATTTATGAACTATAAAATATCAACTTATAAATATATAAAAACTTATAAACTTATTTTAAGATATGAATATGAATTATAAATTATAAATTTATAAGTTATAAGTTTATTTTTATAAATAAAGATTTAAATTATAAAAAATAAAATAAAAAATAATACAATCTAAACGAGCCCCGCCCGTATCAGCCCAATCAAAATTTGATAAATTATATTTGACCGTTTTAGTAAACAGGTTTAGTCCGAACCGCCAATTTCGAAGTTCTAACCCGCCTAAAATTGGCCATTTTAAAATCGAGTGCCTGATCGAATGCCTCTATCCGCCGAAGAAGTTAGGTTAAGTTGAATCTGTCATTTTCTCTGCGGTTTGCTGTCCGATTTGCTATTAATTGAGTTCAGCACACGGTACAGGGGCAGCGCCTTGCACCTTTCATCTTCTACACCACTTGCAGGAAGAGAAACATGACCAATTCCATTACTCACGGCGGATTGGATTACTGGTTGCAGTGGCAAGTGTTGGTTTCTGCACTCGTCATCGTCCTACCGGCGGCCGGCACACTAATCCTACTTACGAAGGGGAATAGGGGAGGAGGAGGAAAGGACACAATCAGGCCCTCCGACCTCTGGACACCGTGCTGGAAAAACCTCCACCCCAGATGGCTTCTGTTTTATCGTGCTTTCGCCTTCATTATTATGGCGTTCTTGCTTTACGAGATTGCCACCTCATTTGGATCCGTTGCCTTCTTTTTCTACACACAGTAATCTCTCTCTCTCTCTGAATCTCTGTCTGTCTCTCTCTCTCTCTCTGAATCTCTGTCTGTATCTCTCCATATATCTGCTTATCTAGCTATAATTATAGTGGGAGTGGGACTAATGCCTGCAGATATTCGATCATGTCTGTCTCACCTTCTATGATTTTGAAGCTAAACTTAGTTGTCAACTGCAACGCAGTGTAGTGCGATAAGAAAAATTACCATATGATGCTGCAAAAGGTTCTAAATATAGCCTGCATATTTGTTATCAAAAAAATATAGCCTGCATATTCCTTGCTACAGGGATGAGGAGTAGGGAGAACTAACTATTAACATTAGCACTTGATGGTAAAAAACAGTATGTACTTGATCCACAGGATATATCCAACAAAAACATCTGATTTTTTTTTTTGTTTCCTATTCCAGGTGGACTTTTACATTGGTTGCGCTATACTTCGCAGTATGTGCATTTCTACCTTTTATCTGATTTAGAATCTGAAGAGTAAAGCTTTGCACTTATCATTGCTTATCGAATAGGAACTTCTTCTTACTAATGACTTGTTCAACTGTAGCTTGGTACCATTGTATCAGCAAGGGGATGCAGGATATATGAGAAAAAACCTGATGACCAGACCGGGGAGAGAGAGAAGTTTCTGAAAAAGGACCCGAAAGAGGTCAACAATGGACTGACTTCAACTTCTGAAGCAGAGAAAAGGACAGGTTCTATCAAGTTAGATATTCTGGACAATCTCTTATTAGTTATTTATCAGGTTAGTCTCTTCTGGTTACTCTTTTTTGGAATATCTTTATTTGTGTGCTTGTTACTGAATCTATTCCATTAACATTCCCATTTCTGGAGATTTATACCCCAATTTTTTACAGTGTGCCGAATTTCTCCTCTTTATAATGTACTTTTATATGCATTGCAATCTACTTGTTAGTCTTTTTCCCGAAGACTTATTTGATTTTATGGATTTCGTCATGGGAAAGAAGGTAAACTAGTGACGAAATGCGACAGAAGTTTTTTGTTTTGCTGAAAAATTTCACTCATAGATTAGTGATGGAAGGAATGGAACCCAAATAAATATATTGGTACCATATTTCCACAACTTCGTATGCAAAACCACATTTTCTCTCACATGATTGCAACATTGCTATGATTCTGATTTTTGCTCAATGTTTGTTATTTCACAGACCTGTGCAGGAGCTGTCTTGCTAACGGATATTGTGTTTTGGGGTCTTCTGGTCCCATTCATGACCGGTGAAAATTTTAAGATTACCCTAGTGAGCATTTCCTCATGTTTCGTGTTCATATTCTATTTAACTGTATAGGAATCCTTGTTCGAAGATTATGTTCTTGTTTTACTGGGCCATAAAAGTATCAATGCACGTTGGACGCTGCAATTTTCTACGGGTTATCTTATGACTATTCATAGTGTTGATAAGACAGAACTTTACGGTGAGCATACGTCTTGTTCATACATTTGCTAACATTCTATCCGTTTCATCACATGGCAGTTGATTGGATATACACATTCTGTGAATGCCGTTTTCCTTATACTTGATTCTGTGCTTAATCAAGTGGTAAAGTCCCAGCTACACTGCCATCTCTCCCATCCTACATCAATTTTTCCTTTTCCTCCTTAACTAATCCCAACTCAATTCTCATCAGCCCTTTACCTGGTTCGGTTTCATCTACTTTATACTCTGGAGCTGCTGTTATATCCTTTTCCAGTGGGTTGTCCATGCATGCTGTGTTTCATGGTAAGCACACGCCTGTAATTTGCATTGCTAAAACAATGCTGTTTCTTGTCTTAATCGAAAGCTGGAATCACTATTTTGCAGGTGGCCATATCCTTTCCTGGAACTTTCCACTCCTTGGGCTCCTCTATGGTGAGAATATATTGTTACACTTGCACTCAACACACAATAAACTAGGAATTGTACACCTGCTAACTAATATAGTACTGGATTTTGCCAGGTATTTCGCCATGTCTTTGGTGCATGTTCCCTGCTACGGACTATACGTGTTTCTTACTAAAGCAAAATATTCAGCCTTCTCAAAGATGTTCCCACGCGCGTTTGTGAGGTCAAATTAGTTGCAACGGATTGACCACCCAACGTATTAATTTATATGATACATAACTGTAATATATATCCATCTGTAATGGGTAAGTTTGATTGTAAGATTTGACGCAGATCAAAAGAAGAATGAGAGATGAGATAAACTCTCCTCATGATTGGATGGATGGCTGCAACAGAAACAAAAATAAGAACTAGGAGGAGGGATGCATCAAGGTCTTCGAAAAATCATTATTGATAATCATCACTTTGCTCATGTATTTTTGGTGGCAACAAACACTTATTGGAGTGGGTACCACATGAAATTGGTACATATAGATGCTAAGTAGAACCTTTGAGGGAGTTGGTGAATATGCTCAAACTTACTGAGAGTGAGTTACAAAAGGATAAGATATACTGTATTGCTCGTGTCTTCTGAGAAAAGCAAAAGGTTGTCAAAAGCCAAACTTAAAAGGCCAGCAGTGAAAGTAAGTGGTGGAGTCAAAAAGGACAAGAAATTTGAAAAAGGCATTTGATTCCATTGTGGCAAATTGGGATATTGGAGATGCAACTGCAAAGATTATTTTACATCTTAGAAGTTTAATGAAGCATCTTCGTAAGGTATCTACATGATTGATGTATTTTTTACATTCATTACTAATGCTTGAGCATCCGGATCTGCTATTCACATTTATAATAATTTGAAGGGGTTGAAGCGAGTAGATCGGCTTCAAGTCGAAACTGGAACAAGAGTTGTCTCCAACTGTCATAACGTACTATCTCAATTTGCCCAATTAGTTTGTACTAGAACTTTATAATTGTTATTATGTTTTATACTTATGAAGAACCTTGTATCCATTTCTTATTTAAACAATGAAAGATATTTCATTTCGCAACAAAACAATATTTATACTGTTTTGAAAATTGGAGTTAGGTATTGTGATACTCCAGATATTAATGGTTATTATGTTATCAACACAAATGAACCAATAATTAATGTAGATGTGAGTATGAAAGACGTAATTCCTTCATACCTCTGGCAATGTAGATTTAATCATGTAGCCAAAGACCATATTTCGAAAATGTGTCGAAATTGTCTTTTGGGCTCATTTGATTATGAATCATTTGAGAATTATGAGTCTTGCTTGCAAGGTAAAATGACCAATACTCATTGATGTGAATCTTTGCTCACAGAACGAAAGCGTGAAATCGGGAACTTATTCTTGCACAATAGATACACAAATAACACGATTATCAAACTAAACGAAACTTCAATCAGATAAAAATTCAGAATGTATAATGGAAAGAAACGGAGACGGAAGAAACGTATTAAGCCGTAGAAACCCAATTAATCATGGAACATCAACCCCTAGCCAACTACTACGCTAGAAACG